>CM026576.1:13682064-13940570 GCA_000180635.4 Pristionchus pacificus
AAGGGGATAGAGGGGGTGGGGATAAATTGACACTTTCCGAATACAGTTATGGACTGAAGAGGGGCGAAAACACGATGAATAGTTCCTCCTTTCGATAGCCTTCCACGACTAAACAGTAGGACGAAATGTGGATATTTATGGGCCATCGTTTGCCTTTTCAACACAGACGCTATACGAATTTCAGCTGCATTCGAGAAATTTGACTCGTTGAAGGGACGAATTGGGATAATCCACCTGCGAATTCTCTACAGACAGAAATAAAATCTAGTTTCGTCCATGATCTTGCGCATTTGAATTTCTGAGCAATGTGATGTCATACCAACGTAACAACGAAATAATTGGTGGATATTCAGATGGGAAGTTTGGACTTTCGGACTGGGGAAAGGATAGGCAGTGGATTAAATGAGTGGTGTGGAATGGGAAAAAGAAGGGAGAGTAAGTGGAAGAGTGGCGAGAAACCTCGTGGGACCCATCGAAATGTCCACCAAATGAATGAGAATTCCCAACGATGCACTCAGAATTGAGCATACTCCTGTCAGAAATGACTCAGCCTTTCGTTGCTAGGAAATAAATGATCACTTTGTGCTCGTGAGAGATTATGCCATTATCTGCGAATAGAAGGAGATAATTAATGGTTGACAATTGGCTTTTGTTGGCTTATTGTATCTACTCAGAATTGCGTTGTTTGGCCATTTGAGAAGTGGAGTAAAACGGAAGTACACCAAGTGGGGGAAACTCAATACGATCGTATCATTCATATCTAGTCTCCATTCCGGTTCCTCATTCGCCCTTTCTAGACATTGGAATGGTCTAACGAAGAAATTACACTCAAGCAGATATTACTCATGCTGTGAGCAATATGTTCTTATTACGCAGCCTTACAGAGATCAGAGCCATCATCTAGCCGAGAAACAAAAGTGTCGATGGAATGGGGAGGAAAATGCAGAATAGTCTGGATTGTTTTCCTCTCGAAATGATGGTGTGCTGCAAGAGAGAATGCGACGGTAGCAAACAATTATTGCACAGAAAGCACGAGGATCAACAACTGTTCTTTGTTTGAGATCCCCTTTTCACTCTCACCAGTCAGTTCATCATAACAATCCAGCTAATGAGTGAGAAAAAACGTAATTTGTCCCAGGATGAAAAAATAGGAAGATCACTCTGCTGATGAGGGGCACGACTGCTTCAACTTCTACCTCAAATAATCCCGGCCCAACCCTCTCTCCAAGAAGATCTCCGTTTTCCTTCCCATGGTATTGCGGCACGGGTTCGGTAGTCATTTCCAGTATTGCTTCACTCCATGGAAAAGGAAAAGGAAGTGACAGTCATATTCAGAAATGGAGAAAAGGACGGTACGAAAACGGAAGTATTATCGAGAGGTCGGGACAGACTCGAGACAAATAATCACTCCATCGTCATTGGTGGGATGTATGATACTCTTCGGAGAGCAACTCATTATTCAGAATGGAGTAAAGTTAGATGAGTGGTTAGAGGAAAGAAATGTGCAGAAGGAGAAGAGGGAGGGCTGGACAAGGGGGATTCCCAATGAACGAAGGGAAGGAGAAGGAGGGTGAGAGTTGTTGAATGTCAAGGTGATGAGAAACTCATGAAGTTGTCAATTGCAGCAGTTTGGAAGGAGAAGAAGGGAGGATTAGATGATGAGGAGCAAAGAACAAAATGAAAAAGGGAGAAAAGGAGTCTCTGCAAGAGGGACAAAGAGGTTCGGAGACGAGCAATTCAGAAATTGCAGTGGAAAATATACATTACGACTATTGTTCAGAGGTAGAGAACTGGTCTGTGAACGGTAGTCTCTGACTATCCCATTGATTATTCCCACTTCCTCGTAAATTAATGGTATATTAGATGGGGCTTTCTCTGTAGAATCGTGCGCAAGTGGCAATGAATTTCGAAGAGTTCTCTTTTAAAATACTTAAAGATGGAGAAACCCGGAAGTTTACAAAAAGAAAATACAGTCGGAAACACACTCAAGTCATAGAAATAGGATACGAACTCAGACATCGAATTAATTTTTGTTCCGCTTCAATTCCATTCAGACATCCATAATTTTCCGGCTTGCTTCATTCTAATTACTCCTTTCCGTGGTGAGGTTGTGCATGGCACACGTTCTCTCAGTGCATATAAGTGGGACGAGGAATACGAAATATTGTACCTGATATTCGGCCAATGCCCCATTTCATACGATTGATGACGAAGGAGAGAGAGAGAGGTCAACACATTATCTGAAACTGCACTTCATTATCTATCCAGTACGTTGATCAATTCTGGGAATGGTAATAACATGTCATGGGCAGAGATCTATACCGTGATCAAGAAAAAGTTGGCGAATATGAGAAGGAAAGTTGAGTCTATTCAAGACTCGGCGGATTGCAAGTACAAAAACATGTACACATACAATTCTAGAAGAAGCAGAATTCAGACTGCATAAATAGTGATTATACGTGAGCATCTACAAATATCTCATCATAGGAAGAATATTCGTTCAATATCGTAGGGAATGAGCTCGATTGCGACTGATAAAGATAAGTCTGATTGCAGAATACAACGAATAGAGGAAGATGGATGTGTAAGGGTGATGGGGAGGTAAAATAAACAGAGATCTTCCGAGTGATCGGGAATACATAATAACATATTATTGTAGGATCACGAGATAATGAACGGTAAATAATCTAACGTACACTCTCTCACTCATTGTTGCTACGGGTTATCCGGATTTTCGTGAGAAAGGCGGAATACTCCTTTGTCCACTAAAGGTTGATTGGAAATTCCATTACTGAGAAGAGCGGACAAAGATATGGGGGAGGAAAGGAAATCCAGATTCGGAATAGAGGATAAGGTAATGGAAGGACATCAATTGAATGGATAAGTGCATCCAAGATACAATAGAACGAATGGATAGAATATGCAATCAGTTGGAAGTGATCATACAGAATGAAGTGACTCGATGTACATATAAGACAGGTGTAATGCAGAATGGAAAAGGTCCGCCCATTACCAGACTATTTTCGCATCGTTTGTTCAAATTAGATTTGAAGAGTCAGAAAACAAGAGAGCGCTTTCACAAATTTGTTGATGATTTTGTACCGAATCCGAGGGGAGAACAATTGGAATCGAAATGGGATAAGTGACAATCTGAGTGAGTGGCTGTTTGTGTTTGGTCGAAAGGGTTAAATTAATCACTCGTGGGCGTGTGGCTAAATTGGGTCGGTCGTTTGAAGAGCACATTGGTAGAACACAAAAATTCTTCGAAAATCTGAGACTCATGAAACATTCAGAAGGAGCAGGGGCTTAGAATACGAAAATGAAAATTTGAAACATCAAAAAAAAATCGTCACCTTGAATTTGAAGATGCTTTCGAAAGTGCATCTCTAGTAAATGTAGAACAAATTCGAAACACTAAAAATACTTGCAAGAAATATGACGAAGCGTATATCATTGTTTCATTGCACCTCATAATGAATGGAAAAGTGAATGAGATTGTTGGGTAATGAATATCGGAATGCAGAATACAATATTGGGTGAATAATCACGCAGACTCCATACGATATTCCTGCACAGAAAGTCACGCGTAGACCGGTTCTCTGTGTAGTTTTCAGTCAATGGAAAAGATGGTGGGTGAATACGATTTCGTGAGGGAGAATCATCATGAGATCCTTCTATGAATATTGAAGGAAAGGGAGCAATGAGAGGGGACAATGAGACACTTGATGACTTTGTTGACAAGCACATGTTTATGAAAGGAATCTACACACTGAGGTGAGCAAGTAGAAAGCGAACAAGTGACCTACTCTCTATTCAATATGTCTCTGAACATGAGTAATATCTACAAGGGTGGAGGGGATATTACGTTGGTTAGCAAACAAAATCGAGTCTAGTGCGGCTACAAAGTGATTGGGGATCAGGTGGAAGTTTGAAGAGGAGACGACATCTTGCAAATTCGAAGAAGAAGAAGGCGAAGGGAGGAGGAAAAAGGGGGATAATCCATTGTGGGAGACATCCATTCATAAGAATTTCTCAGTTAGAGAAAGGGAAGTGACCGATTATTGTCCCTTTTGCCTGCAACTATGAAAGAATCTCTCGACCTTATTTGGGGGAAATTGTTGCGAGGACTCTTTATACCCAAGTTTTACGTCAGTAGGTTCATTTATGGGAAGATAAAAGGAAGGTTTTGGCAATATCTGAGGCATGACAATGCGCATGCGGGGACGAATATCTCTCTTGCCAATTCATGGATATGCTCATAAACTAGAGTGTGTTATGGGCCATTTATGGTGCATCGTATGAGATGAGAAAGAGAAGGAAGACAGATTGGGAATGAGGAAGGAAGAAAGGGACTGAAGAAAGACTGATATGAGATGGATAATGGACACAACTCACTCTGGTTTACGACTAGAATGATCAGAATGAATGGAAGCTAGCAACCACAAAGGAAGAATGGGGAAATGATGTTGGTCGAAAAAGTCCAAGTGGGGAAATGGGATGGAAACTGACCTTGGACGCGTGTCACGAAGAAGTTTACACTTGATGGTTTGCATAAACATTTGATGTCTTCTCTTCAACATCAAAGAATCATGACGATTACGACCTCCAGAAGATACAACAGATGTTTAGAGATTTGAGAAGAATCTCTCCTATTCTTACACTCTCTAGATTGCGAGTGAAGAAGGATCAACAGTCAACGATACTTATGAAATGGAGAATTCGAGGGAGAGTCCAGTCAAATTTAAGTGAGAATGACTCAAGAGACCACTTGGAATTGAGAGAAGTGAGAAAAGTCACAACTATTTTCTCCAGTCGTAATGGAAGGAAGCTGACTCATAAAGATGGAAAACGATCAAATTTCATTGACGCATATTTTCATGACCGGATATTTTCGGAGGTCTTGTTGAAATCTGTCTGAAAAATTTGAAGGCGGGGGAAATTAAGTTTGCACTTGAAATTGAAGAAACATGGTAATTAGCGAGTGTAATTAGTGAGAAGGAGAGGCGGTGAGAGAATAAAAAGACAGCTGATCACATTTCTTCTCCACTCACACCTGCAAATGTGTGAGAAAACTCGGGTTTCAGATGAGAGAAAACGAGGTGAGATCATAAGATGATGATGACTTGAATGTGGCGTGAAGAGAATTGTGCCACCCTCGAAAAATGACAATTCCATTACTTATTCTCGGAGGGCGGATTGAATGAGGGACAATGAACCAGGAAGAGGATGGAGTAATATTATTGAGTGTGCTTTCATGACGCAGAGTCATCGTTTCTACGATGAAATCATTAAACACTGACTGAAAAAAGTGCTCTGAACTATTAAAAGTATCATCTTGCATCAAGTGCTTGTAATGTCTAGGAGGGGTGGAATCACATTATCTGGAAAATATATTCTCATTTGCAATGCAAATCAGTGTTATTTTTATAGGTCGGTAGATTGAAGAAATCACGTCTATTTCGACACATCAACGGCTAGGTTTCCGAAAGTGAGACAGCTCTGAATCAGAGACACTAATTCAATCAATGTCTCCCCTCATTCCTGTCTCTCGTGGAGGCACCTCTCGGTTCAGAATGATGGAGAGACAATTCGAGAGGCGCCTTTATTTCCTTTGTTCATTTTTGGCTTTGTTAGATTCAATTAATTCAATCAAAACCTCATTCTAATTCTACACCGTCAGTGAGATTAGGAAGATGGAAGAATCGAGAGGCGCCTCTCCTCTCCTCCTCACATGAAAGGAGACAGGGAAAGTAATATTAAAATCAAGAGAGGCGCCTTCAGTCTCCGATTAAAATTGGAGACACGAGTCAATCTTTTGTTCACTGTCTCCACAAATGTCTCACTTTCGGAACCCTATCAACGGCTCTGGCTCAAGCAATGTATATTACGAAAGGCCTTTCTCATTCCCGATCAAAGACCAATGCAAAAAAATGAATTTTGCATTTTATGCTGTCCAATGCATACTCAATTAGCCTTTATCGACAGCAAAAAGTTTACAACATAGGAATGAGCGAATTAAATCAATGAGAATAACAATGGCGAACTCACAAAACGACAATGCTTGTATAAAAATAACGCGCCTGAAGAGATTCTATTATGATCAACCTTGACTTTAAGACGGGTTAATATAAGAACATTGATTTTAAAACCGGTTCGTGTATGAAAATGAGGTAGAATTAAACTGGGAAAGCAATTTTTACCGGGGAAATAACTAACGAGTGATCTAGCACACTAACAGACAACAAAAACTGAACTATTCTGAACTAACATTTCATGATTACTATGCATTCTTTTGGAACTTGAGATGAATAATCACATACAGACAGACGAGGATTGAATACTATCATGACAAGTCAATCTCTCCAGACTTCCCCACACACATCGATAGTAGATAGAATGGTCCGAATCATCCGCCAAATGGGCTCCTTGAGGTTGACCCTTGCACGAAGCCGAAGTATCTCAAAGAATAAGGGAATGGGATAGAGGGAGAGGGAGAGGGAGAGAGACTTACTATCGAGAGCGATTGGATCAGTTTGAGAGGCACATTCAGGTAAATTGGATCACATTGACTATCTACTTCATTGAAGAATAGACGAGGAGCGCACGATGGACACGAAAATGCCTCTCCATCAAAGCACTAAACACAACACTTATTATACTACTATTGCATGATTCATTATCCTACCTGGACGATTCCCGTACAATTTTGTGAAGCAGTGAGAAATCGCATCGCTAGAATGCGCGCTCGAGTTAGGGCAGTCATCCAACTGCAAATTGGAATGTTTTTGATTCTCTTTCGAAATATTCACTCACCGAAAAAGTCTTCTTCTGTCGTCCGCAAATAGAACCTCGTCTTGCTTGAGTCCTCCAGCAGCCGAAGTCGAACTGGTTCTGAAAAACAGTCAATACCTCTCGTATGAGAGGCACTAAAGGCGCACGACGGGGCACCTGACCCTCGCCGTTACCTAAGGGGCGCACGACGGGGCACCTGACCCTCGCCGTTACCTAAGGGGCGCACGACGGGGCACCTGACCCACGCCGTTACCTAAGGGGCGCACGACGGGGCACCTGACCCTCGCCGTTACCTAAGGGGCGCACGACGGGGCACCTGACCCACGCCGTTACCTAAGGGGCGCACGACGGGGCACCTGACCCACGCCGTTACCTAAGGGGCGCACGACGGGGCACCTGACCCACGCCGTTACCTAAGGGGCGCACGACGGGGCACCTGACCCACGCCGTTACCTAAGGGGCGCACGACGGGGCACCTGACCCACGCCGTTACCTAAGGGGCGCACGACGGGGCACCTGACCCACGCCGTTACCTAAGGGGCGCACGACGGGGCACCTGACCCTCGCCGTTACCTAAGGGGCGCACGACGGGGCACCTGACCCTCGCCGTTACCTAAGGGGCGCACGACGGGGCACCTGACCCTCGCCGTTACCTAAGGGGCGCACGACGGGGCACCTGACCCACGCCGTTACCTAAGGGGCGCACGACGGGGCACCTGACCCACGCCGTTACCTAAGGGGCGCACGACGGGGCACCTGACCCTCGCCGTTACCTAAGGGGCGCACGACGGGGCACCTGACCCACGCCGTTACCTAAGGGGCGCACGACGGGGCACCTGACCCACGCCGTTACCTAAGGGGCGCACGACGGGGCACCTGACCCACGCCGTTACCTAAGGGGCGCACGACGGGGCACCTGACCCTCGCCGTTACCTAAGGGGCGCACGACGGGGCACCTGACCCTCGCCGTTACCTAAGGGGCGCACGACGGGGCACCTGACCCTCGCCGTTACCTAAGGGGCGCACGACGGGGCACCTGACCCACGCCGTTACCTAAGGGGCGCACGACGGGGCACCTGACCCACGCCGTTACCTAAGGGGCGCACGACGGGGCACCTGACCCACGCCGTTACCTAAGGGGCGCACGACGGGGCACCTGACCCTCGCCGTTACCTAAGGGGCGCACGACGGGGCACCTGACCCTCGCCGTTACCTAAGGGGCGCACGACGGGGCACCTGACCCTCGCCGTTACCTAAGGGGCGCACGACGGGGCACCTGACCCACGCCGTTACCTAAGGGGCGCACGACGGGGCACCTGACCCTCGCCGTTACCTAAGGGGCGCACGACGGGGCACCTGACCCTCGCCGTTACCTAAGGGGCGCACGACGGGGCACCTGACCCACGCCGTTACCTAAGATGAACTTAGCTTTAAGATTCGACGGTCCGCAGGTGATAGAGTCCTTCCTTGGTCGAAGTGCTTGCCAGCCTGTCCACATACATCTGCAAATTTAATAATGTTGTTTGATAAAATACATTTTTAAGGAATTTTAAAGTTGATTTTTTTCCCGTTCGCTCGAGGTGCCGACCAAGTGTAAAAAAACAGATTTAAAAATGACCGGTGGGCTACAATGGCCTATATTATATGGAGCTTGAGATTACTTAATACAAAAAGAATAAAACTGTGAATGCCACAGCAGAAATTTCAATCCCTTTAAATCCAGCAGATAATCTTGTTATCATCCGACGATTCCTATCGATATTTTACGTAGAGAGAAAAGTAAAAATTAATAGCCAACAAGATTCAGAAACATTTTTGTAATAACATTTCCATGCACCGGTTTCAAATACAACAAAAGGTAAGCTATATATCGGTAGTGATTTACCTTTACATTATTGTCGTTTTCCTCCCGCATTATATTCCTGCTAGCATGTTGACGTCGTCTCGCGAATTCTTGCCGTAGAAGGGTAACAGTTGGTCGTACGGTAGTGAGAGGCCATTAGTGGTACTGTAAATATTGATTAATTAGTCAACATCCGATGAAAGATTTATATTATGGTTATTGAGAGATGAAATAGATTGAACAAATGTCCGGCATTCCCGGTCACTAGAGACCGCCTATCGAATACTTTCTTTACCTATTGGTCTACAAACACAAACAAGAGATACAGTCAGTTATTAAAAAGACCGGGCAGATACTCAAATGTAGAGCAGAATGAGAAGAAAACAAATGGAATATAATGCCATTTTGAGAGACCTCTGAATTTTGGGTTGCAAGTAATTTGATGGTCGAGCAAGTAAGGAAAGAGGAAAATAAAATTATGGGACAACAGAAAAAGAAATGAAGCTTTCACGCTTCCTTAATCGCGAGCTATCGATCTGTAATAATTCACCTTTACATTCCCGTCCTTTTCCTCCTGCATTCTAATTCATACCACTAGTCGAAGTTGCCTCGCGAATTCTTGCCGTAGATGTGCAACAGTTGGTCGTCCGGGAGTGAGAGTCCATTAGGGGTACTGTAAATATTGATTAATAAATCAGTGATGTCGCGGCAATGATATAATAAACATATTTATCGGGTTTTATTTTTAAATTTTATTTTTAAAAATTCATGAAAACTGAAGTAAAGAGACGTTATCAGCATAATTCAAGTGTGTCAGGTGCTACCATTCTTAGGCTGTTATACCTCATAAAACACTTGTAGAATCACTCCCGTAATCAATCGCACCTTTGTGAAGCAGTGAGAAATCGCATCGCTAGAATGCGCGCTCGAGTTAGGGCAGTCATCCAACTGCAAATTGGAATGTTTTTGATTCTCTTTCGAAATATTCACTCACCGAAAAAGTCTTCTTCTGTCGTCCGCAAATAGAACCTCGTCTTGCTTGAGTCCTCCAGCAGCCGAAGTCGAACTGGTTCTGAAAAACAGTCAATACCTCTCGTATGAGAGGCACTAAAGGCGCACGACGGGGCACCTGACCCTCGCCGTTACCTAAGGGGCGCACGACGGGGCACCTGACCCTCGCCGTTACCTAAGGGGCGCACGACGGGGCACCTGACCCTCGCCGTTACCTAAGGGGCGCACGACGGGGCACCTGACCCTCGCCGTTACCTAAGGGGCGCACGACGGGGCACCTGACCCACGCCGTTACCTAAGGGGCGCACGACGGGGCACCTGACCCACGCCGTTACCTAAGGGGCGCACGACGGGGCACCTGACCCTCGCCGTTACCTAAGGGGTGCACGACGGGGCACCTGACCCTCGCCGTTACCTAAGGGGCGCACGACGGGGCACCTGACCCTCGCCGTTACCTAAGGGGCGCACGACGGGGCACCTGACCCACGCCGTTACCTAAGGGGCGCACGACGGGGCACCTGACCCTCGCCGTTACCTAAGGGGCGCACGACGGGGCACCTGACCCACGCCGTTACCTAAGGGGCGCACGACGGGGCACCTGACCCTCGCCGTTACCTAAGGGGCGCACGACGGGGCACCTGACCCACGCCGTTACCTAAGGGGCGCACGACGGGGCACCTGACCCTCGCCGTTACCTAAGGGGTGCACGACGGGGCACCTGACCCTCGCCGTTACCTAAGGGGCGCACGACGGGGCACCTGACCCACGCCGTTACCTAAGGGGCGCACGACGGGGCACCTGACCCTCGCCGTTACCTAAGGGGCGCACGACGGGGCACCTGACCCTCGCCGTTACCTAAGGGGCGCACGACGGGGCACCTGACCCTCGCCGTTACCTAAGGGGCGCACGACGGGGCACCTGACCCACGCCGTTACCTAAGGGGCGCACGACGGGGCACCTGACCCACGCCGTTACCTAAGGGGCGCACGACGGGGCACCTGACCCACGCCGTTACCTAAGGGGCGCACGACGGGGCACCTGACCCTCGCCGTTACCTAAGGGGCGCACGACGGGGCACCTGACCCTCGCCGTTACCTAAGGGGCGCACGACGGGGCACCTGACCCACGCCGTTACCTAAGGGGCGCACGACGGGGCACCTGACCCTCGCCGTTACCTAAGGGGCGCACGACGGGGCACCTGACCCACGCCGTTACCTAAGGGGCGCACGACGGGGCACCTGACCCTCGCCGTTACCTAAGGGGCGCACGACGGGGCACCTGACCCACGCCGTTACCTAAGGGGCGCACGACGGGGCACCTGACCCACGCCGTTACCTAAGGGGCGCACGACGGGGCACCTGACCCACGCCGTTACCTAAGGGGCGCACGACGGGGCACCTGACCCACGCCGTTACCTAAGGGGCGCACGACGGGGCACCTGACCCACGCCGTTACCTAAGGGGCGCACGACGGGGCACCTGACCCTCGCCGTTACCTAAGGGGCGCACGACGGGGCACCTGACCCTCGCCGTTACCTAAGGGGCGCACGACGGGGCGCACGACGGGGCACCTGACCCTCGCCGTTACCTAAGGGGCGCACGACGGGGCACCTGACCCACGCCGTTACCTAAGATGAACTTAGCTTTAAGATTCGACGGTCCGCAGGTGATAGAGTCCTTCCTTGGTCGAAGTGCTTGCCAGCCTGTCCACATACATCTGCAAATTTAATAATGTTGTTTGATAAAATACATTTTTAAGGAATTTTAAAGTTGATTTTTTTCCCGTTCGCTCGAGGTGCCGACCAAGTGTAAAAAAACAGATTTAAAAATGACCGGTGGGCTACAATGGCCTATATTATATGGAGCTTGAGATTACTTAATACAAAAAGAATAAAACTGTGAATGCCACAGCAGAAATTTCAATCCCTTTAAATCCAGCAGATAATCTTGTTATCATCCGACGATTCCTATCGATATTTTACGTAGAGAGAAAAGTAAAAATTAATAGCCAACAAGATTCAGAAACATTTTTGTAATAACATTTCCATGCACCGGTTTCAAATACAACAAAAGGTAAGCTATATATCGGTAGTGATTTACCTTTACATTATTGTCGTTTTCCTCCCGCATTATATTCCTGCTAGCATGTTGACGTCGTCTCGCGAATTCTTGCCGTAGAAGGGTAACAGTTGGTCGTACGGTAGTGAGAGGCCATTAGTGGTACTGTAAATATTGATTAATTAGTCAACATCCGATGAAAGATTTATATTATGGTTATTGAGAGATGAAATAGATTGAACAAATGTCCGGCATTCCCGGTCACTAGAGACCGCCTATCGAATACTTTCTTTACCTATTGGTCTACAAACACAAACAAGAGATACAGTCAGTTATTAAAAAGACCGGGCAGATACTCAAATGTAGAGCAGAATGAGAAGAAAACAAATGGAATATAATGCCATTTTGAGAGACCTCTGAATTTTGGGTTGCAAGTAATTTGATGGTCGAGCAAGTAAGGAAAGAGGAAAATAAAATTATGGGACAACAGAAAAAGAAATGAAGCTTTCACGCTTCCTTAATCGCGAGCTATCGATCTGTAATAATTCACCTTTACATTCTCGTCCTTTTCCTCCTGCATTCTAATTCATACCACTAGTCGAAGTTGCCTCGCGAATTCTTGCCGTAGATGTGCAACAGTTGGTCGTCCGGGAGTGAGAGTCCATTAGGGGTACTGTAAATATTGATTAATAAATCAGTGATGTCGCGGCAATGATATAATAAACATATTTATCGGGTTTTATTTTTAAATTTTATTTTTAAAAATTCATGAAAACTGAAGTAAAGAGACGTTATCAGCATAATTCAAGTGTGTCAGGTGCTACCATTCTTAGGCTGTTATACCTCATAAAACACTTGTAGAATCACTCCCGTAATCAATCGCACCTTTGTGAAGCAGTGAGAAATCGCATCGCTAGAATGCGCGCTCGAGTTAGGGCAGTCATCCAACTGCAAATTGGAATGTTTTTGATTCTCTTTCGAAATATTCACTCACCGAAAAAGTCTTCTTCTGTCGTCCGCAAATAGAACCTCGTCTTGCTTGAGTCCTCCAGCAGCCGAAGTCGAACTGGTTCTGAAAAACAGTCAATACCTCTCGTATGAGAGGCACTAAAGGCGCACGACGGGGCACCTGACCCTCGCCGTTACCTAAGGGGCGCACGACGGGGCACCTGACCCTCGCCGTTACCTAAGGGGCGCACGACGGGGCACCTGACCCACGCCGTTACCTAAGGGGCGCACGACGGGGCACCTGACCCTCGCCGTTACCTAAGGGGCGCACGACGGGGCACCTGACCCACGCCGTTACCTAAGGGGCGCACGACGGGGCACCTGACCCTCGCCGTTACCTAAGGGGCGCACGACGGGGCACCTGACCCACGCCGTTACCTAAGGGGCGCACGACGGGGCACCTGACCCACGCCGTTACCTAAGGGGCGCACGACGGGGCACCTGACCCACGCCGTTACCTAAGGGGCGCACGACGGGGCACCTGACCCACGCCGTTACCTAAGGGGCGCACGACGGGGCACCTGACCCACGCCGTTACCTAAGGGGCGCACGACGGGGCACCTGACCCTCGCCGTTACCTAAGGGGCGCACGACGGGGCACCTGACCCTCGCCGTTACCTAAGGGGCGCACGACGGGGCGCACGACGGGGCACCTGACCCTCGCCGTTACCTAAGGGGCGCACGACGGGGCACCTGACCCACGCCGTTACCTAAGATGAACTTAGCTTTAAGATTCGACGGTCCGCAGGTGATAGAGTCCTTCCTTGGTCGAAGTGCTTGCCAGCCTGTCCACATACATCTGCAAATTTAATAATGTTGTTTGATAAAATACATTTTTAAGGAATTTTAAAGTTGATTTTTTTCCCGTTCGCTCGAGGTGCCGACCAAGTGTAAAAAAACAGATTTAAAAATGACCGGTGGGCTACAATGGCCTATATTATATGGAGCTTGAGATTACTTAATACAAAAAGAATAAAACTGTGAATGCCACAGCAGAAATTTCAATCCCTTTAAATCCAGCAGATAATCTTGTTATCATCCGACGATTCCTATCGATATTTTACGTAGAGAGAAAAGTAAAAATTAATAGCCAACAAGATTCAGAAACATTTTTGTAATAACATTTCCATGCACCGGTTTCAAATACAACAAAAGGTAAGCTATATATCGGTAGTGATTTACCTTTACATTATTGTCGTTTTCCTCCCGCATTATATTCCTGCTAGCATGTTGACGTCGTCTCGCGAATTCTTGCCGTAGAAGGGTAACAGTTGGTCGTACGGTAGTGAGAGGCCATTAGTGGTACTGTAAATATTGATTAATTAGTCAACATCCGATGAAAGATTTATATTATGGTTATTGAGAGATGAAATAGATTGAACAAATGTCCGGCATTCCCGGTCACTAGAGACCGCCTATCGAATACTTTCTTTACCTATTGGTCTACAAACACAAACAAGAGATACAGTCAGTTATTAAAAAGACCGGGCAGATACTCAAATGTAGAGCAGAATGAGAAGAAAACAAATGGAATATAATGCCATTTTGAGAGACCTCTGAATTTTGGGTTGCAAGTAATTTGATGGTCGAGCAAGTAAGGAAAGAGGAAAATAAAATTATGGGACAACAGAAAAAGAAATGAAGCTTTCACGCTTCCTTAATCGCGAGCTATCGATCTGTAATAATTCACCTTTACATTCTCGTCCTTTTCCTCCTGCATTCTAATTCATACCACTAGTCGAAGTTGCCTCGCGAATTCTTGCCGTAGATGTGCAACAGTTGGTCGTCCGGGAGTGAGAGTCCATTAGGGGTACTGTAAATATTGATTAATAAATCAGTGATGTCGCGGCAATGATATAATAAACATATTTATCGGGTTTTATTTTTAAATTTTATTTTTAAAAATTCATGAAAACTGAAGTAAAGAGACGTTATCAGCATAATTCAAGTGTGTCAGGTGCTACCATTCTTAGGCTGTTATACCTCATAAAACACTTGTAGAATCACTCCCGTAATCAATCGCACCTTTGTGAAGCAGTGAGAAATCGCATCGCTAGAATGCGCGCTCGAGTTAGGGCAGTCATCCAACTGCAAATTGGAATGTTTTTGATTCTCTTTCGAAATATTCACTCACCGAAAAAGTCTTCTTCTGTCGTCCGCAAATAGAACCTCGTCTTGCTTGAATCCTCCAGCAGCCGAAGTCGAACTGGTTCTGAAAAACAGTCAATACCTCTCGTATGAGAGGCACTAAAGGCGCACGACGGGGCACCTGACCCTCGCCGTTACCTAAGGGGCGCACGACGGGGCACCTGACCCACGCCGTTACCTAAGGGGCGCACGACGGGGCACCTGACCCACGCCGTTACCTAAGGGGCGCACGACGGGGCACCTGACCCACGCCGTTACCTAAGGGGCGCACGACGGGGCACCTGACCCACGCCGTTACCTAAGGGGCGCACGACGGGGCACCTGACCCACGCCGTTACCTAAGGGGCGCACGACGGGGCACCTGACCCTCGCCGTTACCTAAGGGGCGCACGACGGGGCACCTGACCCTCGCCGTTACCTAAGGGGCGCACGACGGGGCACCTGACCCACGCCGTTACCTAAGGGGCGCACGACGGGGCACCTGACCCACGCCGTTACCTAAGGGGCGCACGACGGGGCACCTGACCCACGCCGTTACCTAAGGGGCGCACGACGGGGCACCTGACCCTCGCCGTTACCTAAGGGGCGCACGACGGGGCACCTGACCCTCGCCGTTACCTAAGGGGCGCACGACGGGGCACCTGACCCTCGCCGTTACCTAAGGGGCGCACGACGGGGCACCTGACCCACGCCGTTACCTAAGGGGCGCACGACGGGGCACCTGACCCTCGCCGTTACCTAAGGGGCGCACGACGGGGCACCTGACCCACGCCGTTACCTAAGGGGCGCACGACGGGGCACCTGACCCTCGCCGTTACCTAAGGGGCGCACGACGGGGCACCTGACCCTCGCCGTTACCTAAGGGGCGCACGACGGGGCACCTGACCCTCGCCGTTACCTAAGGGGCGCACGACGGGGCACCTGACCCTCGCCGTTACCTAAGATGAACTTAGCTTTAAGATTCGACGGTCCGCAGGTGATAGAGTCCTTCCTTGGTCGAAGTGCTTGCCAGCCTGTCCACGTACATCTGCAAATTTAATAATGTTGTTTGATAAAATACATTTTTAAGGAATTTAAAAGTTGATTTTTTTTCCCGTTCGCTCGAGGTGCCAACCAAGTGTAAAAAAACAGATTTAAAAATGACCGGTGGGCTACAATGGCTTATATTATATGGAGCTTGGGAATGAGAATATAACGGCAAAAATTAATATCGTACTATCACCCAAGTTGTTTGATATGCTGTCACATATTGAAAAAATCAAGAACAAACAAAGGCAGGCTAAACCTATTTTGGTTCCAAATTGTGGCTACACATCAACCACGGATTACCAGCGAAAGTAACACCCGAACATAAAAGGCTGGTATGAAATATGGCCCTTTTATGGCTCATTTTCGGTTATTTCACGCATATTTGCTTCTTCCTCACTTTTTTGCGTAGTCCAACCAGTAAGCAGCACTTGTTGGAGATGAGGAAAGAGACGTCAGAGTGGAGGGAAGAGACAGAGACGATGGCGAGAGAGAGAGAGCGATCCTGGAAGGAGGAAGGTACATAACAGTTATACTTCATAGAAAAAAACAAACAAATGGAAAGGGAACTTCTCTGTTTTTTTGGCCCAGGGTATTTTGCACGAGTTTCTGCAAATTGCAGAACACCATCCTGCAAAAGGAAGATGATCTCCCTTTTGGGAGATCCCAGTTCAGGGGAGCCAAGGCTTCCCGCACCCTCCTCCAAAGTGGAGAGCGCTGAACTGTGAGGAAAAATTGAAAAGCTAGGCCTTTTATGGGGGGGTGTATAATTGAATTAAATCACACTATTCAATCAGATAATTAAATGGCAGAATAATAAAAACCATTCATTTCGACAATCACGTTTCGTATGGCGGGGTTGGCTCGCTCCCCGAAAAAGTTGAGTGTGCCTCAAAATCGGCTCAACCATCGAAACTTTCGCTGCCGCCGCATTCAACGGTACTTCCAGTCTAACATCTCGCACCTCCTATTTCACGACGCTAATTCAAAAGTGACTTTCCAATGGATGCAAACTCGATTGTTGTGAATCTACTCACCCATTCTACAACGAGCAACGAGTGACCGCGCGATTGAGTGTGAGGGAAGAGAAATGATGGAGGGGGGAGAGAGAGAAGGAGAGGGAGAGTAATTGATTTCTGCATATTGCAGAAACTCGTGCAAAACACCCTGGGCCAAAAAACAGAGAAGTGCCATGGAAAGTATTCGCTCTGTGAAATTATTTGGTTGCAAATAGAGGGTAGAGCAAATGAGAAGAATAAGAATTTCTGGGAAGCCAAACAATGTAATGAAGTGTTCACG
The DNA here is from genome assembly GCA_000180635.4 of Pristionchus pacificus. Lineage (NCBI taxonomy): Eukaryota > Metazoa > Nematoda > Chromadorea > Rhabditida > Neodiplogasteridae > Pristionchus > Pristionchus pacificus. The sequence goes on from CM026576.1 coordinate 13,699,249, forward strand.
CTTTCGTAATCGTAAGCTATCGATCGGTAAATTATATTCACCTGTACATAATCGTCGTTTTACAACTCCATTCCGATTCTTCTCACTCGTCGAAGTCGTCTTAATCGTTCTGACCGTAGATGGAAAAAAAATCGGGAGTGAGCAGCCATTCGGGATACTATAAACATTGATCAGTGAGCTTGAGATCATTGTTGAACGGAGGGAAAAAAACAAGATGAACGTGAATCCTAACGCATTTGCTAGGCTAAACAATTTGAGGGTTACATTCCGATGGTCTCTAAAGAAGGAAATCAAATGAATTGAGCATATATGTAGTTCCCCAAAACAGGAGAGATGCAAACACTGGAAAAAGCTGACAATTCTTTAACAAACTAGATAATTAATAGTTAGATAATTAGATAGTTTTAGATAATTAAGGTTTTTGAAGAGGATAGCGACATTCAAGAATGAAGTGAACAAACGTAGTCATCATAAATGACTAAAAAAAATAGTGAAGGAACGCCTCTAAAACAAATAAAACAAACGAGAAAAAGTAGCAAATTTGAATTACTGATTGATTACAATTATTTACAGCGAATCAATTATCTTGATCAATACCGTATACTAGTAAGATGCGCAACTGATTTTATTTCGCCAATTAACTTTTTCTTAAAATAAACATTTTTAAAATACGACCGCTGTTGGGAAAAATATGATATCGCCACAAACGATTTCGAAACAGACCAGATCAGGAGTCTCATTGGATAGCATTTATTCTTGATGAAACAGAAATAAATATGCGAGAATAATTATAACCAATGAAACATTAGTAATCGAGTATTGTAAGTGCGAAGTAACTATTTTACAGGCTATCTATTGAACAATTGCAGCGGTACATAATCAATGCAAAGTCTGTTGAAAGAGTTGATAAAAGAATTTGATAAAACAAGCGGAGCGATTCTATGGTAATTCGGAATGACATGGCTTATTGGTACAAACGTTAATGATTATGTTAGATATTTACATATACGGCTATTATTCAAGGGCGAGATGAGAATAGAAGTGGACATTTATGATTAAAAGGCGTATAGAACCTGTAGAGAATTCTAATTCGATCACATCTCAAATCTCAAATGTCTTATCCGATAGAAATTGAGAGAAAAAAAAAGAGGCTTAATGGTCAATGGGGAGTGTAGGGAAGAAATATTTCTTCTTTTCCGAGTGCGGCCAATTATCCTTCGAAAAGATTCTGACGAATCTGCAACGAAATTATCTAATTGCGTGAACATACATTAAGAACAATACGCATAGATACATCTTTTGGACAAACCTATGCTTGTAGATACGACTCATTGCGACTGCTTGGACGGCCATCTCGGGAGTGAGGAACTTTGCGACCATGCATCCGGTTAATCGGCCAGAGTAGAACCCAACCTATGGATAATAATTGAAATAGAGAAATGGCTAGATCTCATTTCACACATTAGATCGAGAAAGTATGTATGAACTATAGATACGAATAGATACGCATGAAAATTTTATTTTGTTTCCTGTCTGTGATTTAAAAAAAGGTAAGGTGTATCCACGTCAAGCGATTTTACGTTGTAAGACAATGCTAGGTGGGACCCACTGGTATGTCTGTGATTCATGTCTCACAAAAAATTAATTGAATAAGTGAGGTTATGTTTTTAAATTTAATCTTTCTGCTAAAATTAAGGTAGCAAAAAAGAAAACTAACGTGCACCGTCTCGAGAATCAACGGATTAAAGAAGGCAGATACTTCTTCGGAGGTATCGCTATACTTCAATCCTTTAATGAGGACGGTCTTGTTGTCGTTGAAGATTACATTTCCTCTGACGACCCTTCCATCGTTCATCCACTGATGAGGTGCGAGTGGACCTGATAAGAAAAAGCTGAAGACTCGAGATGAGCTTTCCGAATGAAACCCGGGATTTTGAAAGGGAGCAAAATCTTGCCGATCAATTTGTGACTTCGATTTTTATGACAAGTGATCTTTTCATTTCTATCACTGATCAGATTAGTGACTTAGTTGCGTAATGAAGAATGCCATGCTTCAGACAAAACCAAATGAAGAGACGCTTTTCATAACTATTTAGAAGACAAATAATGAATGTGTTAACTCACGAATCCCCTCTTCTTGACGAACTGCATGTCTTCTATCTCGATCTTCTCGAGCACCGAGCAGACCTCTGCAATCAAAAAATTTCGAGTAATCTAGTAATACTCATACAAAATCTGAATAAAAAAAGAGATAACAAATCGAAAGATCAAAGACCAATCGTGTAATTAATCTTTTGTCGAAGGGTATATTCGCGTTTATTCCATTTGGGATCAGCGATCAATGATCATTCTCGCCTTCTAGTACTAACCAATCAGAGATCAGAGATCAAAGATCTATCTCTTTTCCAGTAATAACCTATCAGAGATCAAAGATCAATCTCTCTTCCTATCAATAACCGATCAAAGATCAACTCACGCAGCCTGTGGTTGACCGTTTGCTTGATCAACGACGATGACGTCGTCATCATCATCGATAACTAGAATTTCCGGATCTGCAATGAATGGTCAATCTGATGCTACCGGAAGAAGAAACGAGCGACATCCTTTTGTTATCCTCTTAATTTCTGCCCTTCCTTCCTCTTCACTGCACCCTAAGCGTCCATCCCGTTACTCAGATGTGGGTCAGTCTCGTATAATAAAGAATGCGTCTCTTAATTTCGCGTACTCTCTCCCCAGTCAGAATGAGCAGAGAAAAAAGCGAGAAACTGGCACATGTGAGAGTAAGATAAATGAAGAGAATGATTCATCACTCTGACAACCCGAATGAGTACGGTAGCTCACTTCTCTCGGCAGGGAGGTCATCAGCGATATCGACGAGAGGGATCAACTGCTGCACATTATGGAGAATGACGACGTCATCGTCTACAATCAATAATCAATCAGAGATCTTCATGGTCAAACCCTTTACTCTGATCTCCTGAATGAGCAATGAAGAATCAGTTTCTCTTCGTTTCGAGTACTCTCTATCTAGCCGGTCAGATTAAGCAGAGAAAGAGTGCAAGAGAGCATTTGAGATGAAGAGACGCGATCATTCTTACAGACAGTCTTAGTCAGATACATCGAGAGAATTTCTGGTTTTTGCTGATCACTTCCCTCTTCCCCCCTTCTTCCTACAATTGATGAAGAGGACCATCAACACTCATGTTTCTCATATGCTATTCACTCTTACTTTCAGCCACAACTAATTGATGCCCATTCGACCTTGTCTCTTCATCCTCTCGTTTGATCTAACTATTCGAAATAAGAGAGATGCGTTCACAATTGCCATGGATAGTGCCGATCAGAATGAATACGTTTTAACTTACAATCTCCGTCTCCTCCTCGTTGTTCCTCGATGACGTCGTCATCGATCACTTCTCCATTCACTTGATCCATCACTTCTCCATTCACTTGATCCATCAAATCTCCATTTCCAATCCTGCAATCATCATAATAATTGATCCCACTCTGGCTCTTCATTGCAATTTCGTGATCAGATGCACCTCATCTCCATTCGAGCCATCTTTTATTTATTTTTCCTTCTTTTGGCCACCTTTGCTAGCAATGATCGAACAATCCGAGATGGGAGATCAAAGATCAACAGGTGCATAGTTGCAAGGTCAAATACTAGTCTTTCTGGGGCCAGAGTTCAAAGATCAAGGAGGAATGTTTCGTCAAAGAATCTCAGCCATGATGAATAAGGAATTAGATATCAATAATAAACTCACGGATCGATATCGTCCGGTCTCTGCCCCACGTCATCGAAGAGATCGACGACAACTTCCGGCTCTGAAAAACAACTTTCCCTCTGCAATCAATATTCATTCAGACAACGCCCTTTAGACGTACGAAAACAATGAAGAATGCGTCTCTTCATTCCCCGTACACTCTCGTCGGTCAGACTGAGAGAGAGAGTGTATGTGGTATGAAGAGACGCGATGTTCTTTCAGACAGTTCTAGGAGAGAGTAGTCCACACACCTTGCTCGTCATCTCCATCCTCTCTTTCATTCCCATCGACTTCTTCTTCCTCATCGATGACATCATTTTCCTCATCACTGCAATGACATAAATACTAACTAATCCAGTAGTTGTACCACAACGCCAATCCGATGTCAAAGATCAAAAATCAACTTGCATCTCAGCCTGTCGTTGTGTCTCTGCTCGGACGACGTCCCTCCAATCGTCCTTGAATCCGTGGGCGAACATGTCGAAGAGTTCGATGGTCGTCCCTGAAGAGTGTGAATCGCAACACTCTTTATTCCTTCCCTTCTATCACTTCATGCCGATATCTATCCTCCCCCCCCCCCTCCTTCCACTTCACTCACCCAATGGGCCGATTCTCTCCTGGCTGAAGGCACCACACAGACGAAAGACACGTGGAAGTCTTGGAGGGAGGGCTTTATCTATGACGAATCTCTGCTTGGGAATTCTCCATCGATCCGTCTGTACCCGGTCGATCGGGGAGCTCCTGCAAATAATTCAATTACCTTCTCGTACACTTCTCCTACTTCGACCATTTCAATACTCTTCCACTCATGTAAGGGGACTACAAACTATCTATTACTATACGAACTCCCGAAATGTCACACTTATTACCAGCCCACTCGATCGATTTCATCGGCCAGGAGATAGAATGTGCTGACATGCCAGCTTCATTGTCAGGAGCGTAATCGTTACAGTTCTAACGACAATAGTAATAAAAATAAGGAGAAGAGGAATAATAATATTACCACAGGAAGGAGTTGTAGTTGTTGTGGGGGTCGATCTTGTCCTCGTTTCCTCCCACGAAGATGTCTCCCTCGATCACCCTAACGACCCAATGATAGATATTGATCGGGCGGGGCATCTGAAAGCAACGAGATACCATCTCCCATTCACTATCCGCATTTCTTTTCTCACCACAAAATCGCAATCAGCCACAACTGAAGCGCATGAACACTATTTTACTCTACTCAAGGAGATATGTCAATGAAGACAACATTCGAATGAAATTGCATCAAAACACCAAATGATGCAGGTGTAACTCAAATCTCACTTCAATAGAGTACGTCATTACCAAAGTCTCGTCAATTACAGGTAATCGAATCCGAAATGAACGGATCGCACATTTATATCACATACGCCCTCGTATTAATTCACATCATTTATGCAATATAGATCAAAGATCAAAATCACAAAATACAGATGATCGATAGGAAATGGTAAAAGCTTTTACTACAAAAGAAGAGGGAACGTTGAACGCAATGGTTGATCAACAACATACAATCTACGACGAAAAGAGCAATCAGAAAGAGTAATCTAGCGAAACAAAGTCTATCAAATCATTCAACACATTTCCCTCTGGACGGACGATTCATCGAAGAAATAATTGCAGATATCGTCCATCTGCGTATTCTTCAGACATTTACAGCGCCTGAATATGCAATATATTTAATGTACTGCAATGACGATACGGAATCAACGCAATTGATCTTTGATCTTTAGACTATAATCAATTATTCTTTAGCCATCTGTGGGAGGCTAAAGATCAAAGATCAGCTTCCAACATGGTGATCTTTGATCTTTTGAACATCAGTTCATTAACCTCACAATCTATGACAGTTCAAAGATCAAAGATCAACTTCCAACCTGCAGTAGTTTGAGATGGCCGGCGCTACCGCAACAGTACTCTACATTGACCTTACAGTAACCCTACAGTACCCCAACAGTACTCTACCGTAACCTTACAGTAACCATACAGTACACCAACAGTACTCTACCCTAACCTTACAGTAACCCTACAGTACCCCTGCAATACTCATCGTCATTTGAGTCGCGCGTCTGATCTCACAATAAGATTCTTCTAGTGAGCGACGTTCCTCTTCATCTCCATCTCGCATACCTAAATTGAATTTAACTCTACTATAGAATACCTCTAAATCGAGTATCAATTCATCCATGGACGCAGTCTCAATCAATATTCGGCTTGATAGAAGAGAAGACTGCAACGAAAATTGATGATAGTTTTGATTGATAAAATGAAAAAGGCTATCATCCCGATCTCCACCTCTAGCCTTTTCTAAGCTCCTTTGAAAATGGTGAAGAATGAAAAAATAGCTAGTTGAAAAAAGATTTGTCTCCCATTCGTGTGAAAGATTATGAGATGGAGCATGTCTAGCATGATCCATTAAATTCGCAAACCAAGATTCAGCACAATTGTTTCTTCACAAGGAGAATCTATTTTCCTGCCAGATATATCAATACCCGCTGGGGGATCAATTGGTCTTTTTATTTGGAGTATCGGGTAATGCATCTCGTAGTTACATGGGGAAATTTTGAGTAGTGAGATTAGAATATCGATATCGGCTTGCAAAGATCAAAGGGCAATTGAAGAGGGTCGTTTTCACAATTTGATGAAGGTCGGATTTAGAGTTCTCTTATTGGAAAATCATTTGCCTCATCATTCTTCACACTCTGTGAAGAATGAGGAGACAAATCATTTTCCATTGGAAAATCATTTTCCAATAAGAGAACTCTAGTAGGATCTATAAATAGAGAAATCAAAGAATAATACATGTTCCATAAAAATGGTCTGCGAATTAGTTTTTGCCGAAGAAATCTTTATCAATATTTACTCTCTCAATTTATAAATCACAATCAACAATCAATTTACTATCCACTGAAACTTAGAAGATGAGAAAGAACTAATACAGAAAGTCTGACACTTCTACCTATCAGCAAACAAATAATAAAACTGTTAACTCAGCTGGAATGAACATGATGAGACAATGATTCGAATCTAATGACAGGGTTATGGAAGGGATACAATGAAGCACAGTTATGAATGTTGCGGGCATGTTTATGGGTGAAGAGTAGAGTTCTCTTATTGGAATTGAAACGTTATTGGAATTGACCCCTCCCCCTCTAATTTCCAATAACGACCGAGATCAACGCGGTCTGCTATTGGAAAATGATCTCTTAATGGAATTCGAATCCTTATTGGAATTACAATAAGAGAGAACAAAGGACCGCTCTCGCCAATTCTCCTTGTTCGAATGATAAATTTGCTTATTGGAATTATAACTAATTATAACTAATTCCAATAACTATTGGAATTGGCCGACCGAACAACGGCTCTTATTGGAATTGAAATGAAGAGAGAGGATCTTTTGTTCGCACTATTGGAATTCCGGAATTGATTCCAATAAGAGAACTCTAGTGAAGAGACAAAAATCCAAGAATCGTCGCCTAAATATAAGCGAAGATGGCAACTGTCGTGACATCAGGCATAGAAGTCCGGCAAACAAGAATTTTGAACGGGGCTTTCCTTTTCTTAGTCACTACAGACGTTGCGAATCCCTCATGGTTCCTACAGTGTACTGTCATTTGGTTGCCTCAACAGACGGACGAAGATTCTTCAAAGTAGGATTGAAGAGAGCGTCGACCGTTCGTCGCGTAAGAGAGAATGGAAGCGAATGGAAGCTGGAAAATGGGGAATAGAGAGCGTGAAGAATGGAGAAGAATGGAAAAAAAAGAGTGAAATATAGAGAATTGAGAATGGAGAATGGAGAATGAAGAAAAATGAAAAAGAAAGAATGAAAAATAGAGAATGACTAATGGAGAAGATTAAAAATTTAAAATTTAAAAAATAAAGAACTCATAATAGAGAATGAAGAATGGAGAATAAAGAATGAAGAGTGAAGTGGAAAATAGATCATGGAGAATAAGAATAAATAAAAAAGACAATGAAGAACGGACAAAAAGAATTGAATGAAAAATTGAGAGAAAACGGAGACTAAGAACGAAGAATAGAGAGTGAAGAATGGGAAACAGTGACTGCATAGTGAAAAACCAGTTAAGAGTTTCCTAGTAGAGAGCACCTGTTCGATAATTCATGTCATGATAATTCATATCTTCACTTTCCCGGGAAAATATTCGAGCAATGGATCTTTCTTTGTTCAAGTTCGACTCGTTTTGCGTAAAAGTTGTGGTTACTTCGATTAGTTTTTACCCGGAAAAGTGGAGAAAATTGAATTAGTTTATCGGAATTTCCGAAATCCGTTTCGTCAACCCTAGTGAAGACTGTTTCCTTGTAGAGAGCAGCGATCCCATAATTCATTTCATGATAGACGAGAAAAGAGAAGCATTTTCCCTCTTGCAATCAACGGCCAATCATTCTGTTGAAAATTCAATGGAATGACGGATCCAATCAAAATCAATCCATTGATCATTCGAACGTCCAATCGAATACAGCATTTTGCACTCTTCAGAATGAACGAGGGCTGCTGCACAATTGAAAGGTGAAATCGAACACGGCTTCGATTTCAATCTAGTGAGAGCAATTCTTCCTGGCCTGGAGGGTCCTCGTGCTGTTCCTTTTCGCAATATACTTCTTCTCAAATGTACACACGATGAACTGCACGCAAGTCGATGGCAGTCTTCCCCTCTCCATTCTACCCATCGACATGACAATCGACACTTCGGAGTTCCCCGTCGTCAAATCATCGAACCGATCACCGTCCTTCATCATGGAAAGGAGGATATGGGACATCACTTGAATCTCTTATCCATTTTCTCCATAGCCTCGCTCTTTTCTTTACAGATGCCATCTCTCGTTTACATGACCAAACAGCTCTTACCAGAGATCGCACCGTTCACCGTATCTCATCCTATCCGCGGCGTCGACGGCGAGACTACCAAGAGCCCGATAGAAGAGATAATTCCTTCTTCATTCGACCCTCTTATTTCTTGTACTCCCCCTCTATCAGTCTTTTCCCCGTAGAGTGTCTCCGATCGCTGATGGACGAGATCATTTAGCTACACTATGTAGCTCGCTGTTGGCTGTTATCTGTTGAATATTCAATCGAATGACGGTACAAATCGAAATCAATCTGTTGATGATTCGATTGGACTCGTAGTTGATTTGATCATATGACCCTCTCGACTATCGAAAACAATTCGAGTTATGCTAATCGAAAATCAATTACGGGATCCACTCGGAATTCAGGTGGCCATTCCTAGCTCTCTCCCTTACATAATGCTGCACTTCCGCCCTCAAGAGGCTTCAAGATAGATTCATAAGAAAGGCCCTGTGGGCTAGAACAGTAGAGACTAGAGATCATTCGTTATTCTCATTGAGCGTCGTTCTTTTGCTCGTCCATCTGAGCTTTCGACCGATCCACTAACGCCCAATTGGATAAAATGGCCCCATTAGGGTTACCGTCGTCACATCATCTCTTTTCAAAACAACTTCAGCCCTCGTTCCTGTTAATCTTTGAACTTTGAACAACAACAGCAAGATCAGATTTGTATCTGATCTCGCATTCTCCCACTCTATCGTCCACACTTCGAACCTCTCATCCTCTCAGAATTGAGTTGCACTCTATTACTAGAGGCTCTCAATCAACTGTAGCATCTAATTCCATATATTGGAACTCTTTCCATCCCTCCATTAACTTGATCTTTGGATCTTTGGACTCTATCCTCCTCGCTGTTTCCTCTCATCTCATTCGCTGATATCTCACTCGCTCACTTCGAGCCACTCATCCTCTATCACAACTCTTGCCCTATATTGGAACTCTTTTCCATCCCTCCATTAACTTGATCTTTGGACTCTATCCTCCTCGCCGTTTCCTCTCATCTCATTCGCTGATCTCACTTGCTCACTTCGAGCCACTCATCTATCCGCCCTTGCTGCCCCTCCCCTTTCACAGTGATTCGGCAATACAAGGATTCGGCAATATGAACGGAAATCTTGTTTTATACCGTTCCCCAAACGAGATGAATAAATTCACTTAGAGACTACAGAACATTGCATCCAACAACAAGAAAATGAGTCAAGAACAATATAAAGCGAAGAACATTTGGAGACACAGAATCACAGACCCCTCCCTCTGTTCTATAAGTTTGTCCCTTCTACTGCGATTGTTGTATTTTTTGTTAAATAATTCTCTTCAAGATATATAGCGATTCGTGTAAAATTAAATTTATTTATCGGTTAATATTTCACTAATCAGAATAATTAGCTACTAATACACTACTATTAGTACTAAAGCTAGGAAGATCTTTAAAAGAAAAAAATGTTGTAATTTTTGTGGAACTGAGAGAATATTAAAGCTATACAATTTTTAATCTCCATCGACAGGTAATCATTCGAAATAGCACAGAACTACTACTATATTAGTACAATAACTACATCATGCTGGTAACAGTGCAATAATAATCACCATTTAAAGAAGAAGACGACGTCGTGTAGATGATAGAGTTCGAAATACGGAAATGTCTCTTCATTTCACACACTTTCTCGTCACTCTGACCGGTGAGAGAGTACGCAAAATGAAAAGACGATTACCCGTATTTCGAACTCTAATAGATGTAGATGAAGAGGGAGATAGTAGACGGCCGTCGTGCCCGTAAGTTACTCTCTACTCACTGGAAAGGCCATTTAAATAAATGGAATATTTAATATATATAAATCAAAACCGGGCCTATGAATCATGCCTTTGCCCTATGAGCATCATGCTAGAGGACGGGACCCTTGCGTGCTTGATAGGGTCATTAATGGAATTAAATCTCCACAAATGGTTCCCGTTGAGCATTGACGTGCACAAATAATTGTTCATGCTGTGAAAAAAAGTCAAGAATAAAAGAAAGGACAGATTTGAATTCCTAATTTTATACCTCAGTTCCCTATATAAGTAGCGATTTTCGTTGAAGTTGATTAACCATGCCAGAACCCAAATTTAAAGTGACTAGCACCAGTCTGCGAGCCGAGATACAACATTTTGGGAGCTCAAATCTGTCCTCTCTTACTTGACATTTCCCACAGCATCAAAGTACAATCGTGTTATAGTGCAATACAATATAATATACATTCGACATCTTTGGAAGCCCAAGAACACAGATATGAGAGAAAGAAGAAACAAACACGAAAACACATTAGTGAAAAATATGCACATACATGATAATAATAAGCGATGCATACATATAATATGATTTGCCACTGCCAGTGCTCATTTGGGAACGTATACTTTTAGTGCTAGTACGAGTATACGCCCTTTTCTCTAGTGAATTTTGAATCCAATTCACTTGTTTTCGCGCCAATTGTAATTCATATATTCGACTTTCGACATGGTATCACAAGAGAACCAACATCATAGGCTGTTTCGTGAAAAAGTTGCCTCAAATAAAAAAAAGAAAATAAAAAGAGGAAATGGCGGGGTTCTCTCCTATTTGTACGGTCCCACCTCATCTCTGAACATACCATAGTGCAGAAGGAGACGAAAGAGCGTGGAGACTGCTCGAATGTGAGTGGAATGACCACCAGGAGAAGAAGACTGAAGATACAACTAATAATTTATCCTTTCGAAACCTTCTTCTTCATATTAGATAGTCACAACAAACGATGGAAAGGTCATTCATTCTTGATAACTGACCATGTTGACGTAGTAGATTATGTTTCTAACGAGATCTTGCTTCCGATTTGAAAGACGAACAATAAGGACGATTCTAGAAAGACGATCAAATATAAATATTATCTCGTCTCTAATTAATAATCATCAATTCGTACCTCATAACTTCCTCATCATAAAATGGAATCTGAAGGAAGTCCTCATCATCTCTCGTTCATTTTTCTTTCATTTACTCCACCAAAGTCATCAATCGATCACATCGTCTGAATATAAATAGATAATTCTTCTCTCTTCTACCATAATATTCATACATCATTCATATCCACATCGGGTAATTCATCATCTTCTCCACTTCCATTTTCTCCACACAGCCATGCACTCACAATGGAAGAATGAATATCTTCCTGATTGTGTTCATTTGTCTGAACAATAGAATCAAATATCAGGCATAAAGAGAGATAGGAGTGCGGTGCAACATCAAAAGTTATGACTAATATAATACTATTATGGATAAGATGATCGACTAATCCTACCGACCACAATCTCTCCTCTCTTAAGTTTAACGACCATATTTCTAGAATAGTTTCTAAAGCAAGAGCTAAAGTAAATCTCATTTTTAAATGCTTCTTTTCTACTGAGCCTGGTTTATACTCTCGCGCTTTTAGCACTTTCGTTAGACCTCTTCTTGGGGGTCAGGGGTCAAACCCTTTCTTAAACCCGATCAAAGATCAATGCAAAAAAATGAATTAGCATGTTATGCGGCATCCAATGCGCACTCAATTAGCCTTTATCGACAGCAAAAAGTTTACAACATAGGAATGAGCGAATTAAATCAATGAGAATAACAATGACGAGTTCACAAAACGATAATGCTTGTATAAATAGAACGCGTACTGAGAGATTCTATTATGATCAACCTTGATTTTAAGACGGGTTAATATTAGAACTCGCATTGATTTTAAAACCGGTTGTTGTATGAAAATGAGGTAGGATTAAACTGGGAAAGCAAATTTTACCGGGGAAAAACTAACGAGTGATCTAGCACACTAACAGACAACAAAAACTGAACTATTCGGAACTAACATTTCATGATTAATCTATTGAGAATTGTGTGTTTCTTCATTGATCAGACCTGAGAAGTCACATGGGGAATTCATTACTGTAGATATCGATGGTGCAATAGAAAGAGGAAAAGGTTGCTTCATAGGAGAGGCAATACTAGCAACCAGTTTCGTCACAACTTCCTGAAGCAGATAAATTTGATATGATCGGCTATCGATGTACCGTACGTTGACTACGTGGGTGGCCGACTGTGCCATGGTTACGGTAGTCGTAGTGGGAGAAGCGAGAGGCAATGCGAGATCCAGTAGAGAACGAGAGGATGAATCACTCAAATGATACGGTAGCCTTTCGATAATCGATTTTTCATCCTTGAAATAAATATGCAATACTGACCAACTCATCGTATCTTCTCCTCCCATCACAAGAGATAGTGGAACTGTAGTAGATGGAAGAGGAAGAATAATAGATGGATGGAATGAGGAAGAGGAAGAAGGAGTAGATGGTCTACTTCCTGTTAGAGATGACGCCATTGAAGCAACTGCAGAGAAGAGGAGAGACACTGAAACAATTATTCATTTGCCCAAATCGTTTCGAAATTTCTTCAAATGACGTCATTTCTATGAAGAAATCCAATTACTTTGTTCTGGTTAGAAGGGGAAAATATAGAGAAAAGAGAGTAAAAAACTGACGATTAGCAGTGCTATCATTGGAGTTGCTTCCACTTCCCAGAAGAGGAGACATCTCTTCAGCTTTCACAACAACTGATTGCACACTCGGACCGGGTGTAGCACTGATATTACACTTAATCATTCTGCTTCTTCATTCAATCCCACACGTGAGATTCTATCATACCTGACAGGAGGATTCTTCCTGGGAGAACTGATTGGTGGTGAATGCTCATCCTTCGGCACTGCGCCTCCACTTGCTGGTAAGAGTGGAGTGGAGAACAGCGTTTTGGCTGTAACAAGCAACTGATCAGAATTGATCATTGAACGGTAAAGACTATTCGGCAGAATGACAAAGCGTGCTCACCACATGTCGGAGTGATGGCAGACATGGGCGGGCTGGTGGGTGCAGCTGCAGCAGCTGCAGCAAAGGCAAGGGCATACTCTCGATTGATGGGAGATGGAGTGAGGGGTCTTCGTCGACTAGCCACTGTGACCAATGGAGCATCGCCCATTCTCGCACCACGAACACATGAACCGAGTACGACTGAAACATACACACGATAAGCATCATCTCTGTCTACCGTAATCCACTTCCTTTTGAAGTCTAACCTTCACACGAACCGTCATTCGATAAATGCTGCCGTGCGGTCCTATGGGATTACGGTAGGTGACAACATTCCATGCTAAATGAAAAAAAGCAAAAGGGTGCAAGCAACGGGCAAAAGCTTCTGGAATCCGCAAGCATTTATCAAAGACGATTCGGATATAACAATCGGTTTATCTGGCATTGTAAAGAACGTTGAGTATCTTAGCAAACAGGTCGAATGGACTTATTATGGAGATATTAAAAACACGAATTAGAAATGTGGGAGGAGGTAACTTCTCACTGGTTTACAAATACTATGAATTAGCCGAGTGTTATTATTGAAAATTGATTAGTGAAAGGTGGGCTCTACATGGATCGAATCCTACCATTGGGGTAGGTGAGTGAGGTAGTATTCGAAAGGGGACAAGTGAAGAGATTGATAGAATAAGTAATATAGCAATACTTATCATACAACTATAGGCAATTTTGAACTGAAAGTCTATCATGAATTTGCACATCACTTGTAGCACCGAGGGAATTGTTAGCTGTGATTTCATCACTAAGTGGCGGGAAAACGGGATAATTCAAAGGCATTCAAACATACGACGCAATAATTACACATTTGGAAAAGGGCGAATCTACACCAATCGGGTTATAAAACATAATGTAAACTTGCAATATCAAAAATAATTTTAATCTACGGCACACTAACTTTTCTGAGAAGAGACTCCAGAGGGTGCAGCATTTGTGGGCGGAGTCTGATGCTGCCCTGCTGCAGAATGATTGGCTGCATGGATTGAGGCCATGTGTGGTCTGGCTGCAGCATGTCGGAGGTACACTCCCTGTTGTTGTTGTTGAGGATGCTGTTGTTGTTGCTGCTTGAATTGGTTGTTCAATTGTCGTGAATCGACAACGACGACTCTTCGTTGTACAGATCCATTGTTGAGTACGATATGTCGATGGAGGGGACGAGAGACAACTCCTCCTTGTGGAAGGAGGGGAACCATACGGGGAGCGATACCTGCAAACAATAATATTCAATACTTCACTATTTTTGCTCAATTATCTCTCCCAATTACTCATATGATCTTGCAGATGAAACTGTTATCAAAAAGATAAAAAGTGTAGCTCACGTTGGTACTTGTCGGGTGACCACGATGGAGGCTGCTGGTCATGATGCTGCTGTTGCTGCATACCATCAGATCGACCTGCAGCAGCAGTCACTCCGGCTGCAGCTGCAGCTGCTGCAGAGGAGGGAGCAAAAGAGGAGGAGGTGGACGCTCCCGACTGATCCTCCAGACACATTCGCTTGTCGAGGTTACGAGCCGCTTCCTCCTACAAGGGATACAATTACGAAACGAAGAATATAATTTAAGCTTTCTTCAATAACAAGATTATTGTAGTCATGATTGAAAAAACGACAGAAACAATCGATTCTAGAAAGCAACGGTAGAACATCTTCACTAACCTCTGCCAATTCGTCGATATATCTCTTCTTCACGGGTCTCAGAATAATATTTCCACTTGGTCCTCCTGATTGATTCATCTGAATAGCACATTCGTTACCACTCTCGAAAGAAAAGTTGCTAGTTGAAAAAACTTTAATACAAAAAAGCAAAAATAAGCAAACCCTATGGGACGGAGTAAACTGGACGGGTGTGCCCGGCTGTGACGCCATTATGCGACCGTTCGAGGCTCCGCCCCCATGCTGGACCGGTCGCACAACTGTGGGATACTGCTGCTGTTGATGCTGTTGATGCTGCGACTGCTGATGATGGGTGTCTCCGTAGTGGTGATATTCTGAAGAGGGGACAAATGTTATCAATACTCACGCACCCACAATATCACCCGGCACTGCTTTACATCGCGGTACCAGCCCAAAATGGAGGGAGGGGGAGGGTGGCCATTCCTAGCTCTCTCCCTTACATAATGCTGCACTTCCGCCCTCAAGAGGCTTCAAGATAGATTCATAAGAAAGGCCCTGTGGGCTAGAACAGTAGAGACTAGAGATCATTCGTTATTCTCATTGAGCGTCGTTCTTTTGCTCGTCCATCTGAGCTTTCGACCGATCCACTAACGCCCAATTGGATAAAATGGCCCCATTAGGGTTACCGTCGTCACATCATCTCTTTTCAAAACAACTTCAGCCCTCGTTCCTGTTAATCTTTGAACTTTGAACAACAACAGCAAGATCAGATTTGTATCTGATCTCGCATTCTCCCACTCTATCGTCCACACTTCGAACCTCTCATCCTCTCAGAATTGAGTTGCACTCTATTACTAGAGGCTCTCAATCAACTGTAGCATCTAATTCCATATATTGGAACTCTTTCCATCCCTCCATTAACTTGATCTTTGGATCTTTGGACTCTATCCTCCTCGCTGTTTCCTCTCATCTCATTCGCTGATATCTCACTCGCTCACTTCGAGCCACTCATCCTCTATCACAACTCTTGCCCTATATTGGAACTCTTTTCCATCCCTCCATTAACTTGATCTTTGGACTCTATCCTCCTCGCCGTTTCCTCTCATCTCATTCGCTGATCTCACTTGCTCACTTCGAGCCACTCATCTATCCGCCCTTGCTGCCCCTCCCCTTTCACAGTGATTCGGCAATACAAGGATTCGGCAATATGAACGGAAATCTTGTTTTATACCGTTCCCCAAACGAGATGAATAAATTCACTTAGAGACTACAGAACATTGCATCCAACAACAAGAAAATGAGTCAAGAACAATATAAAGCGAAGAACATTTGGAGACACAGAATCACAGACCCCTCCCTCTGTTCTATAAGTTTGTCCCTTCTACTGCGATTGTTGTATTTTTTGTTAAATAATTCTCTTCAAGATATATAGCGATTCGTGTAAAATTAAATTTATTTATCGGTTAATATTTCACTAATCAGAATAATTAGCTACTAATACACTACTATTAGTACTAAAGCTAGGAAGATCTTTAAAAGAAAAAAATGTTGTAATTTTTGTGGAACTGAGAGAATATTAAAGCTATACAATTTTTAATCTCCATCGACAGGTAATCATTCGAAATAGCACAGAACTACTACTATATTAGTACAATAACTACATCATGCTGGTAACAGTGCAATAATAATCACCATTTAAAGAAGAAGACGACGTCGTGTAGATGATAGAGTTCGAAATACGGAAATGTCTCTTCATTTCACACACTTTCTCGTCACTCTGACCGGTGAGAGAGTACGCAAAATGAAAAGACGATTACCCGTATTTCGAACTCTAATAGATGTAGATGAAGAGGGAGATAGTAGACGGCCGTCGTGCCCGTAAGTTACTCTCTACTCACTGGAAAGGCCATTTAAATAAATGGAATATTTAATATATATAAATCAAAACCGGGCCTATGAATCATGCCTTTGCCCTATGAGCATCATGCTAGAGGACGGGACCCTTGCGTGCTTGATAGGGTCATTAATGGAATTAAATCTCCACAAATGGTTCCCGTTGAGCATTGACGTGCACAAATAATTGTTCATGCTGTGAAAAAAAGTCAAGAATAAAAGAAAGGACAGATTTGAATTCCTAATTTTATACCTCAGTTCCCTATATAAGTAGCGATTTTCGTTGAAGTTGATTAACCATGCCAGAACCCAAATTTAAAGTGACTAGCACCAGTCTGCGAGCCGAGATACAACATTTTGGGAGCTCAAATCTGTCCTCTCTTACTTGACATTTCCCACAGCATCAAAGTACAATCGTGTTATAGTGCAATACAATATAATATACATTCGACATCTTTGGAAGCCCAAGAACACAGATATGAGAGAAAGAAGAAACAAACACGAAAACACATTAGTGAAAAATATGCACATACATGATAATAATAAGCGATGCATACATATAATATGATTTGCCACTGCCAGTGCTCATTTGGGAACGTATACTTTTAGTGCTAGTACGAGTATACGCCCTTTTCTCTAGTGAATTTTGAATCCAATTCACTTGTTTTCGCGCCAATTGTAATTCATATATTCGACTTTCGACATGGTATCACAAGAGAACCAACATCATAGGCTGTTTCGTGAAAAAGTTGCCTCAAATAAAAAAAAGAAAATAAAAAGAGGAAATGGCGGGGTTCTCTCCTATTTGTACGGTCCCACCTCATCTCTGAACATACCATAGTGCAGAAGGAGACGAAAGAGCGTGGAGACTGCTCGAATGTGAGTGGAATGACCACCAGGAGAAGAAGACTGAAGATACAACTAATAATTTATCCTTTCGAAACCTTCTTCTTCATATTAGATAGTCACAACAAACGATGGAAAGGTCATTCATTCTTGATAACTGACCATGTTGACGTAGTAGATTATGTTTCTAACGAGATCTTGCTTCCGATTTGAAAGACGAACAATAAGGACGATTCTAGAAAGACGATCAAATATAAATATTATCTCGTCTCTAATTAATAATCATCAATTCGTACCTCATAACTTCCTCATCATAAAATGGAATCTGAAGGAAGTCCTCATCATCTCTCGTTCATTTTTCTTTCATTTACTCCACCAAAGTCATCAATCGATCACATCGTCTGAATATAAATAGATAATTCTTCTCTCTTCTACCATAATATTCATACATCATTCATATCCACATCGGGTAATTCATCATCTTCTCCACTTCCATTTTCTCCACACAGCCATGCACTCACAATGGAAGAATGAATATCTTCCTGATTGTGTTCATTTGTCTGAACAATAGAATCAAATATCAGGCATAAAGAGAGATAGGAGTGCGGTGCAACATCAAAAGTTATGACTAATATAATACTATTATGGATAAGATGATCGACTAATCCTACCGACCAGAATCTCTCCTCTCTTAAGTTTAACGACCATATTTCTAGAATAGTTTCTAAAGCAAGAGCTAAAGTAAATCTCATTTTTAAATGCTTCTTTTCTACTGAGCCTGGTTTATACTCTCGCGCTTTTAGCACTTTCGTTAGACCTCTTCTTGGGGGTCAGGGGTCAAACCCTTTCTTAAACCCGATCAAAGATCAATGCAAAAAAATGAATTAGCATGTTATGCGGCATCCAATGCGCACTCAATTAGCCTTTATCGACAGCAAAAAGTTTACAACATAGGAATGAGCGAATTAAATCAATGAGAATAACAATGACGAGTTCACAAAACGATAATGCTTGTATAAATAGAACGCGTACTGAGAGATTCTATTATGATCAACCTTGATTTTAAGACGGGTTAATATTAGAACTCGCATTGATTTTAAAACCGGTTGTTGTATGAAAATGAGGTAGGATTAAACTGGGAAAGCAAATTTTACCGGGGAAAAACTAACGAGTGATCTAGCACACTAACAGACAACAAAAACTGAACTATTCGGAACTAACATTTCATGATTAATCTATTGAGAATTGTGTGTTTCTTCATTGATCAGACCTGAGAAGTCACATGGGGAATTCATTACTGTAGATATCGATGGTGCAATAGAAAGAGGAAAAGGTTGCTTCATAGGAGAGGCAATACTAGCAACCAGTTTCGTCACAACTTCCTGAAGCAGATAAATTTGATATGATCGGCTATCGATGTACCGTACGTTGACTACGTGGGTGGCCGACTGTGCCATGGTTACGGTAGTCGTAGTGGGAGAAGCGAGAGGCAATGCGAGATCCAGTAGAGAACGAGAGGATGAATCACTCAAATGATACGGTAGCCTTTCGATAATCGATTTTTCATCCTTGAAATAAATATGCAATACTGACCAACTCATCGTATCTTCTCCTCCCATCACAAGAGATAGTGGAACTGTAGTAGATGGAAGAGGAAGAATAATAGATGGATGGAATGAGGAAGAGGAAGAAGGAGTAGATGGTCTACTTCCTGTTAGAGATGACGCCATTGAAGCAACTGCAGAGAAGAGGAGAGACACTGAAACAATTATTCATTTGCCCAAATCGTTTCGAAATTTCTTCAAATGACGTCATTTCTATGAAGAAATCCAATTACTTTGTTCTGGTTAGAAGGGGAAAATATAGAGAAAAGAGAGTAAAAAACTGACGATTAGCAGTGCTATCATTGGAGTTGCTTCCACTTCCCAGAAGAGGAGACATCTCTTCAGCTTTCACAACAACTGATTGCACACTCGGACCGGGTGTAGCACTGATATTACACTTAATCATTCTGCTTCTTCATTCAATCCCACACGTGAGATTCTATCATACCTGACAGGAGGATTCTTCCTGGGAGAACTGATTGGTGGTGAATGCTCATCCTTCGGCACTGCGCCTCCACTTGCTGGTAAGAGTGGAGTGGAGAACAGCGTTTTGGCTGTAACAAGCAACTGATCAGAATTGATCATTGAACGGTAAAGACTATTCGGCAGAATGACAAAGCGTGCTCACCACATGTCGGAGTGATGGCAGACATGGGCGGGCTGGTGGGTGCAGCTGCAGCAGCTGCAGCAAAGGCAAGGGCATACTCTCGATTGATGGGAGATGGAGTGAGGGGTCTTCGTCGACTAGCCACTGTGACCAATGGAGCATCGCCCATTCTCGCACCACGAACACATGAACCGAGTACGACTGAAACATACACACGATAAGCATCATCTCTGTCTACCGTAATCCACTTCCTTTTGAAGTCTAACCTTCACACGAACCGTCATTCGATAAATGCTGCCGTGCGGTCCTATGGGATTACGGTAGGTGACAACATTCCATGCTAAATGAAAAAAAGCAAAAGGGTGCAACCAACGGGCAAAAGCTTCTGGAATCCGCAAGCATTTATCAAAGACGATTCGGATATAACAATCGGTTTATCTGGCATTGTAAAGAACGTTGAGTATCTTAGCAAACAGGTCGAATGGACTTATTATGGAGATATTAAAAACACGAATTAGAAATGTGGGAGGAGGTAACTTCTCACTGGTTTACAAATACTATGAATTAGCCGAGTGTTATTATTGAAAATTGATTAGTGAAAGGTGGGCTCTACATGGATCGAATCCTACCATTGGGGTAGGTGAGTGAGGTAGTATTCGAAAGGGGACAAGTGAAGAGATTGATAGAATAAGTAATATAGCAATACTTATCATACAACTATAGGCAATTTTGAACTGAAAGTCTATCATGAATTTGCACATCACTTGTAGCACCGAGGGAATTGTTAGCTGTGATTTCATCACTAAGTGGCGGGAAAACGGGATAATTCAAAGGCATTCAAACATACGACGCAATAATTACACATTTGGAAAAGGGCGAATCTACACCAATCGGGTTATAAAACATAATGTAAACTTGCAATATCAAAAATAATTTTAATCTACGGCACACTAACTTTTCTGAGAAGAGACTCCAGAGGGTGCAGCATTTGTGGGCGGAGTCTGATGCTGCCCTGCTGCAGAATGATTGGCTGCATGGATTGAGGCCATGTGTGGTCTGGCTGCAGCATGTCGGAGGTACACTCCCTGTTGTTGTTGTTGAGGATGCTGTTGTTGTTGCTGCTTGAATTGGTTGTTCAATTGTCGTGAATCGACAACGACGACTCTTCGTTGTACAGATCCATTGTTGAGTACGATATGTCGATGGAGGGGACGAGAGACAACTCCTCCTTGTGGAAGGAGGGGAACCATACGGGGAGCGATACCTGCAAACAATAATATTCAATACTTCACTATTTTTGCTCAATTATCTCTCCCAATTACTCATATGATCTTGCAGATGAAACTGTTATCAAAAAGATAAAAAGTGTAGCTCACGTTGGTACTTGTCGGGTGACCACGATGGAGGCTGCTGGTCATGATGCTGCTGTTGCTGCATACCATCAGATCGACCTGCAGCAGCAGTCACTCCGGCTGCAGCTGCAGCTGCTGCAGAGGAGGGAGCAAAAGAGGAGGAGGTGGACGCTCCCGACTGATCCTCCAGACACATTCGCTTGTCGAGGTTACGAGCCGCTTCCTCCTACAAGGGATACAATTACGAAACGAAGAATATAATTTAAGCTTTCTTCAATAACAAGATTATTGTAGTCATGATTGAAAAAACGACAGAAACAATCGATTCTAGAAAGCAACGGTAGAACATCTTCACTAACCTCTGCCAATTCGTCGATATATCTCTTCTTCACGGGTCTCAGAATAATATTTCCACTTGGTCCTCCTGATTGATTCATCTGAATAGCACATTCGTTACCACTCTCGAAAGAAAAGTTGCTAGTTGAAAAAACTTTAATACAAAAAAGCAAAAATAAGCAAACCCTATGGGACGGAGTAAACTGGACGGGTGTGCCCGGCTGTGACGCCATTATGCGACCGTTCGAGGCTCCGCCCCCATGCTGGACCGGTCGCACAACTGTGGGATACTGCTGCTGTTGATGCTGTTGATGCTGCGACTGCTGATGATGGGTGTCTCCGTAGTGGTGATATTCTGAAGAGGGGACAAATGTTATCAATACTCACGCACCCACAATATCACCCGGCACTGCTTTACATCGCGGTACCAGCCCAAAATGGAGGGAGGGGGAGGGAAGGAGAGGAGAATGAATGAGAGGGAGGGAGAGTCAGAAGATCAATATCGACTTTCTAATCTGATTAGACTAATCAAATCTCAATTTATTCGAGCTATTTGAATTCAATTATTCTATTATTTCACCAATATTTGACAGATTATCTCTGTTGTTCTTCCTCTCACTCTCCCCATTTTCCTCACTCTCTCTTTTCATCTTTTGCATCTCTTAAAATCTGCTATAAAAGAACCCTTTTCTCGTTCATCTAGTCAGTCTGGCTCTCTTCCTCCGAGGAAGAGGGTGGGGTGCTCTGTCCCCCGCAGACTAGACGTCGAGAGGGGGGAGGCTTACCTCCCTCCCTTCCCCCAATTTGGGCTGGTATCGCGATGTAAAGCAGTGCCATATCACCGACATATGTGACATGGTAAAACCGTTACTTGATGAGATCCATTGAACGATCCCCTACCTGATTTGATAGGATGCTTCATTGGCTGCTCATCAAGGGCCGCTCTATCTGCCATTTTCTGCTGCACTCGTCGAGAAATTCCAGCTGGAGAATTAACTGCATTGTTGGTCGAAGGAGTCACTGCAAATGGATCAATGTAAACAAAGAGATATTATGATCGTAACTAGATGTTTAAAGTAACAGAAGCAGGCGACTACAAGATGCACTCCGCTCTCTCCTTCCAACTCTAATTTACATGTATCAAAAATAGATTACATTTGACCATCCTTAAGCATTGACCCCCTCTTACAAGCTCTTAAGAAAAAAAGAGACACAACAACTCGTGGCTCCACTCTTTTTCTACATGTATGGCAGAAGAGGTTCAATATTTCAATATGAATCCACCGTAGTTTTCTGATCAAGCGAAATTTTAAATAATTTCCCTAATCGGACATATTCCCTCTCATTCTTCTCCTCACAATAATTCAATTCGTCTCTCTCTAATCCCACACTCTCTCGCTCTCCATTGTCCCTCTTGCCTATAAAAGACCCTCTCCTCCTTTCCCTCCTTCATTATCTCCCCTTCTCCCTCGAAGACGGTCGCCCTCTCTCTCTCTCCTTCAGCAGATGTCTGGAGCTTAGGCTTCGAGGATCCCCCATCGATCTGGAGCTTAGGCTTCTAGGATCCCCCATCGATCTGGAGCTTAGGCTTCTAGGGTCCCCCATCGGTCTGGAGCTTAGGCTTCGAGGATCCCCCATCGGTCAGGAGCTTAGGCTTCGTGGACCCCCATCGATATGGAGCTTAGGCTTCGAAGATCCCCCCTCGGTCTGGAGGTTAGGCTTCGTGGACCCCATCGGCCTGGAGCTTAAGCTTCGTTGATCCCCGGCGGTCTGAAGCTTAGGCTTCGTGGATCCCCATAGGTCTGGAGCTTAGGCTTCGAGGATCCCCTCGGTCTGGAGCTTAGGCTTCGAGGTTCCCCCATCGGTCTGGAGCTTTCGGGACTTAGGCTTGAGGGTCCTCCTTCGGGTCCTTATGCTTGAGGGTCCCCCATCGGTCTGGTGCTTAGGCTTCGAGGATCCGCCATCTATCTGGTGCTTAGGCTTCGAGGATCCCCCATCGATCTGGAGCTTGGGCTTCGAGGTACCCCCTTCAGTTGGGGGCTTAGGCCTGAGGGTTCCCCCTGGGGTCAAGACCCGTTTAAAAATGCCATTACTTAACGGAGAATAAATGAGGAAAAGTGACCTTTCGTGGTAGTTGATGCAGAAGTAGGAGCGGATGAAGTGGGCACAATAAGAGTCTCAGCCCCCTCCATATCGAGATCCTCGTCTTCCAATACATCCACTTCCACAACCTGCAATCATCTATTGTCTACAAGAATGAATGAACCACAATGGGTCTAAAATCGTTTACACACGCCGTATCCTATTGCTTCAAAGGACATTGATGCTGGTTAGGAGTTGTCTTTACTGTTTAGTTTCTCACTAGGAGCAGGGAATGTAAAACCATTTCTAAAGTAGTGAGGCACAGAGTCATGTTTGAAACGAACCTCTTGTTCATCATAATCATCCACTAATTCTTCATCCATATCTCGATGACTGCCCGGAGTTCCTGATACAATGCACATAAATTAGAAATAAGAAATTGAATTTATTGAGAAAAGTTGGAAAGCACTGCTGAGCTAGATACCATTGTCATAGTTTTTTGGGTTTCGGATCGGCGGAGTGGTTTTCGTGAAAAAAATCTAGGCACTCCGCGCCGTTTGCGGGTCTGCGTACTGTGAAATTTTCCTACTGCGGATCCCCGGACCCGGCATTTTGCGGACCCCCGGGAAATTATGACATCAAAGCTCACCAGTGTTTGAAAGTTGTCTCTTACTCACCGTTTCCCATATTGGAATGACGTCTCTGATGTACACCACTTCTCTGTCCATTCATGAGATTCTTTCCCAATCTCGAATTGATACGTGGAGTCGAAGAATTACCAACCAGACCACGAAGACTCCATGAATCTAAACGAAAAGTATTTTAATACTGCATTTTCTCTATTTAAAAAAAGTCTGTGAAGTGAGCAATTGTTCGACCATAATCCCCCTCCAATTTCCTACTGACCTTCGGATGAGATTCTCCTCGTATTCTGCACCCTCTGATGTCTCGTTTGATATTCAGCTTCCTTCTCCGGTCCATTTCCTTCTTCATCTTCTTCCACTGAAAAGTGCATAGATAGCGCCACTTCAATACGCTGACATAAGCATAGACGTGTCACATCGAAACATTTTGACAAGTCATTGTGATGACATACCAATATCAAATACATTTTCCATTCAAAAAGAATCTCCCGTATAATAGTGTATCGTACCATCATTGAGTGTCTTCCTCGTGAGACTCTTCATTTCGAATGCACTGAACACTCCCGTTCCCCATATTCCTCGTCCGTCCATACCATTGAACGCCTCTTCTGAAATGGAAACTAACTTATTCTCGTTTATCCTTTTCTTACCCCTTAGCAACTAATAACTATTCATATAATCTCGCCTTCATCAGTATCGGCCACGTTGAATCCTTTCCCATCGTCATTCGATCTAATCGACGAATGTGCTGCTGAAAGTAGAATTGCATTTGGTGTAAACATAATAATAAATAAAGTATCTACGCATCAATACTTTAAACATCGAATACTTTAAAGTCATTACCAGTTCTGCTTTCGTATAAAACACCAGCTCGCTAATATCAATTCTAAAACACGACTCACCCTTGAGTGCTTCTCTATCCTCCGTATGGATGTAATTGGCCAGGAATAGATCCAATTCACGCACCTACAATCGATAATTTACCGTTCATTAGTTTCGGGCCATTGCGAGTCAATTCGACTGATGAGATAGAATTGAAGAAGCGAGTCGATCAACTTTGAGAATCGCGACAGCTTCAGAACATTATATGCCGTATCAGTTATTATGAATCCTCACCGTAATCGATACATGATACGGATTGATGCAGAGTGCCGGATTTCTGCATTCACTGCATTTTTCCAGCCGTTCTCCATCCGTGCTCTCTAGTGGAATTCCCTGAACATCAAACCATTATTGATTAGAAACAGCACTATCACTAAACTAGACGACACGAAATTCAAAAAGAAATAGAAAATTTGTAATAATTGTACCTTGAACAAGATGACCATAACGAGATCGAGTCTCCATACTTTATCAGCTTGTCTCAGACAATCGATCCTTCTCATCTTTCCCTTCTGATCTGCATTCGACACCACACAAATACCCGCTCGTTGGCCTTTGATCTGAATAAACAACAATTTTAATAGAGATGCAATTACTCCCTCCCTCTCTTCCCTCGTGACGTCATCTCTCTACTTAATTGGTTGTATCACTCACAGCAGCGACGAATAGATCTCTATGAGTGGGAGTGATGTCCTTTCTCAACTTGCTCAGAAGTCGAGCTGCCCATTTCTGCTTCACATCAACTTTCTCCGCCTGTAATAACAACACATTGACCTATTCCTTCACTTGTTTTCGATTCCCCGCTCGAAAAGTGACAGTCCACTCTGCAGATTCAGATATGTGTGCGCAAGAGCGAGAGATGTGAAAGAGAATACTTCAAAGTCAAACAGAAACAGAGCTCGGAAAAACTGCCTTGGTGGCCTAAGAACGTACTGCTTCGTCCGATTGCGAATGCAGTGAGAAAGAGGAAATTATACGGACCTCTAGCTCATTTCGAATATTCCTCTCTTCCTCGATCGATATTCTGCAGTTGTGACGCTTGAAGTACTTTCGCTTTAGAGCCTGAAAGAAGGCATTCGTTCGAGTATTCACGCATCAATCACCGTGAACAGCACCCACAAAGCCTCCTTCTATTTAGAGAGAGAGAGGAAAAGAAGAGAAAACACATCGAATCTCTAGGCGTCGATAAGACTCCCTAGAGAATGGAAACTCAAAGGACCAACCTGAAGATTGAACCAAGTAAAGGCAAAATCCTTGACGAACGGTAACACTTCTTCTACAAAGGGGTGCAAATCTTCCTGGAATCGGATGAAATCAATACAAGGAAAGGCATAAAATGAAGCAATCCACTTACATCGACGCCCAGGGGCGAATTCGTAGAAGAATATGCCCATTCATTTGAGAGATTATGTGCTCCGATTCCCAAAGATGCTGGCGAGATTTGATCGGCAACACTACCCACGTCAATCTACAAAGAATCTCATGTCAGCACTAGTTAGCAACAATCGATCGACTCAAGGCACTAGGCCAAAACAACTGTGCAGATGACTAAAGTGCGACAAACCTCGAGATGATCCATCCTGGAGTTAGTGTAAGAAAAATCAGAAGATTTTACAGAGATTCAGAGCCGTTGAGACCAGCTACATCCACTTTTAGCGACAGAATGGGAAAACCTCTGTAATTTTCTTGGTTATATCGCAATCAACTTCAAACTTTGCGAGAACGTGCAACCGACGTGGATTAATCTTTGTGTGATAAATAAAATGAAATGGATTAAAATGAAGCCAGATATTCACGAAAATAATTTTAAAATGGAAGTATTTGGCAAGACGCCAACAGCAAATTGTAAAGTACACAATACACTACAGTACACCGTACACCATTGCATCAGCCAAATAGGCCTTGCCCTACCGTAACCCGGAAAACTCACCCTGACCATCATCTCGAACGCGAACTAACTTTTTTTGTTACTTTATTGGGGTGTCCCACATATTTGTGACATTTTTATTTATTTTTATTTTTTTGTTTATTCCTTCAACAACAACAAATGATCAGTAATCAATGTATGCTCCCTTAGTAGTCACGACCTGCCTCCATCGATCGGGCAGGGTCTCGATCCCTCTCTTCCAAAAGGCCTGGGGCTTAGAGTTGATCCATGCCTCGAACTCCTTCACAAGTGCGTCTCGGTTCTTGAACTTCTTTCCTCGACAGAAGTTAGAGAGGGAGCGGAAACAGTGGTAGTCGCAAGGGGACAGATCAGGGGAGTAAGGTGGGTGAGGGAGCCATTCCATCTCCAGCTCGTCCATTTTCTTCTGGGTGATTTTCGCATGATGAGGGCGCGCGTTGTCCATGAGCATGAGGATTTTGCCCTCGCTCAGGAGTTTGGGAGGGACCCTGACCGCCACCTCTTCCAGTTGGGTAGTGAAGAGGTCAGCCTTGATGGTGATGCCGGGAGGGAGGATCTCCCAGTAGATGGGACCGAGGACGGAGAAGAAGAAACAGAGGAGTTCCTTCTTTCCGTGAAGTTCCGCCTTTGGAGCCTGCTGGGGTTTCTCATCGACGTCCACCCACTGAAGTTTCCTCTCAGGATTATCGTAGGTGATCCACTTCTCATCCATGGCGACGATGTGGCTGACCCAATTGAAATTGGATCTACGGTGGAGTAATCCCTGACAAACGTCAACCCGCTTTTTCAGCTGAGCTGTCGTGAGGTCATGCGGAATCACTTGGGGGAGCTTAGGTGTCTTCCCAGCATCATGCAGGATTCGAGCAACTGTGGTCTTAGGAATATGGATGGCCTTCTCAATATCGCGCACACTAGATTTGGGATTGGCCTTCAGTTCCCTGAGAACACGACCCCGAACACGAGAAGAAGGGCGTCCAGGATGGGGTTGGTGTTCCAGATTGTAATCCCCTCGCTTGAATCGGGTGAACCAATTGAAGCAGGTGTGAAGGGAGGGGGCATTTTCGCCATGAGTCTGGACCAGCTTACGGTGGGATTCCGTCGCCGTTCGACCCAGGAGAAAATAATGAAGCAAAACGGAGCGGTAGTCTCGAGCAGTGTTCATGACTATAACTGATGAAACTAGTCAAAGACTGATGCAATCGAGAAGCGGCTAAGTGTAAACAATTGCACAACATGATGACGTAATATTGTATTGCATCAGAATGATTGTCGATCATGCAGTAATTATTGGCAAGCAAATTCCAAAAATATGTGGGACACCCTGATATTTATTTATTTAATTCGTTAAGACGATTATTTCCATATTTTGCATGTTCTAAGGCTCCTAACGACCACAATAAGAATTTTCAAAAACACAGGAAAAGTTTGAGGATAATCTGTGCATGTTCCGATGCCGGGAATCGAACCCGTTCCTTGCGGGTGAGAGCCGCAAATCATAACCACCAGACTACATCGGATGACGTTGGGCGTGTTCGTATTTGTTAATAAGATGCTGTCAATATCATCGGAACGATCTTGATCTCGCAACCGCTGTCTTAATTCAAGACTCCTCTTTTATCTTGTGTTGAATTTTGCGACCAATTATGCGATGTGATTCTATGATTTGTAGATGCACAAACATATTTATCATTCACAATCTCAAGTCACAATTTCTCGAAAAATAGAGCATTCTGTAGCAGCAAAGGTTCGTATCCAATGGAAGTGCACTGTGGATAGAGTGATCGAGCGAATATCTCCAATGGACGATCGATAACTCCATTTGGGACCATCTGATTGATCATATTATTGATCCATTCGATCTATCGTATCCACCAACCTTCCGGTAGATCTCAATGATAGACGGCTTTCTCGAATGGACGCACATCGGAGTACCGTAATGATGTATTGATTCAGATCTTGGGGCTATACCGTACCTAGCAATAATCAATTGTCGTCGTGGGAGTCTTTTATCATCTTCCAGTTTCTGTCTGCTGTCTTTTCTCACACAGAAGATCACAGCCTCGTATGGTTGTTTTCCTCAAAATACTATTAATGGAATTCCCCACATCTTCTCAAATTACCTGACAATGACGCTACAAAAGAGGTAGTTGGTCTTCCTGATGTCGTTGCCTGCAGATACCAGATAAATCGATAATTCTCAATTTACAGTATACCTTCAGCCAGAACCACACTCCAATCTTCTCGAGACCCC
Organism: Pristionchus pacificus; assembly: GCA_000180635.4. Lineage (NCBI taxonomy): Eukaryota > Metazoa > Nematoda > Chromadorea > Rhabditida > Neodiplogasteridae > Pristionchus > Pristionchus pacificus. The sequence continues at coordinate 13,728,824 of CM026576.1, forward strand.
ACTTCTTCAGTTGTTTATCCACCATAGTGTGTACTCTCACAGAATTCGTAACCTAAATCGATAGCTACAGTACTCTTCCCCTCCTACAGATACCGTACCCACATCGCCAGCACTCCTTCTGGTTCCATTATTGAAGGAATATCAATTGCACCCAAGATGTCATCACTCATACTGTACGTTTTCTTTCGTTTGACGGATCTGTAGAACATCAAAGATCAAAGATCAACGGATTGAAGAGACACTCACAGATTCAACCAGGGAGGATCCATTACGATGAAGTCAAAAGTGGCACCATTCAGATTACTGTAGTCATTGATCTACAAGTCATTCATCTGCACCAGACAAACTATTGATCTACCGTACCTGAGTAGCGTCTCCCACGTGGAAACGAGACCCTGCAGGCACGAGATAGTTTCGGGTTACGGTATTATCTGACAGGTATAAATCGATATCCATTGGGAATGATACAGTACCTCTTATCTCCACTACTCTTCCCTTCTCTCGATCACTCTCAAACCACGGTGACATCATGGATAGAGTAGCTAGACTCCTGAACGGATACTCTAGTCAATTACCGTAATCTCTTCACTCACAGATTATCGATCGATACCGTACTGGATACAGTAGCCGCTCCGGGTAGTCGCATTTCAATCCCGGCCTCCATTGCTGACTTGCTAATGGATCTCGCTGCCAGATTGTTGTCTTCTGGCTGAAATAAGAGTGAACTCTTCTTCAATGACTCTTCAATTCGTCATCTTTACAATCTCTTTCCGATACTGTCCCTTCTTCCTTCCTTCCTTCTTCACTTTACCAGCAATGGATGACAGTCTCGTATTGACATCCTGACAATCGATTGTCGATTTATTCCGAGTGTATCCACTCACTTCGAGAGATCCGTCGAAGAGTTTGAGATGAACTCTCTTTGCTTCCTCACTTCCCTTGTACGAATCTTCTTCATCAGAGTCGAAATTCTCAAATTGGATAATGAATCAATAATCAATCCTCCTAGATACCGTACCTCTTCCTTCTGCCTCGTTCGTTGCTTCTCAAAGGCCGAATCCATTACGAACTGAGAATGGATCTTGAAGAGATCAGAGTGGAGACGGTAGCTAAACTTATCGATTGAATATTCGTTCTCTCGTTGGATGTCCTTACCCTAGGCTTTCGTATGTTGCATTTATGAATTCTTCTTCATTCCATATGATAAAGTCATCATCTACTTCGTCTAATTGCATACTGTAAGAAATGATATTGATTTCTGTCTACCCACCAGTCGATAATCTCATCGGAACCATTACACCGTACACTGTGCCCACGAGTCATCATCTCGAAAACAAATTTATCGATCGATTTCATAATACAGAGTAACGATCAAGCTGCGATTGCAAGGTTACTGTAACCCGTGAACGCAAGGAGCATGGTTTACGACTTGTGCGAAAGAGAAAGAGACAGACAACAACTATGGATAATACCATTCACTGAAGAGGTTATGTTTGAATCCGGGTTAGTATACACCACAACGTACATAAATACAACTAAACTGATATCGTATTGCAAAGCAATAATTTAGCACTTCTCTGAATACAAAATGAATCTGAATACACAGGGAACCGATTTCTACTCACGGGTACTCAATGGGGAGAAAGACGGTCACAACAAGGGGAAGGATAATTCATCTACAGCCATTTCTACTTGGGTGGCCGATAGGGTCTACCGTACTCCTTTAATCGATAATCAATGATGATGAGAAGCCGATTGAAGTGCAGCGAACAGTAATACTCCTGTAGTCACTGCGAACGATGCTGCCACACCTGAGAGAAAGGAATCGTTAACTGTTCACTCCGGGCCGTTTTCAATGTAACCGCACAAACGTCTCATGAGAAATACTATATTTTTGCGCTATTTGAAGCTCCAGATTACTTCAATTATCCCCTTGCCTGCTCACCATTTCTTCCCTGCAACTGTTGCAGTTCATTCGCGAGCATTTCCACACATGCGACGTAGACGAAAGTGCCTGCAGCCAGAGCTTCGAGCACGAATCGAATCAATGCCGCCGACGATCCCTCTACCATCGACACCTGAATTCAGTATTTTACTTCAATTGATTCACTTCAAGATCCAATGCATTTTCAATGAATACACTCAAATAGTAAGTACAGTAACGACAACTGACCACGAGTGCGATAAGCATTCCAGTCGGGATGCATGCAGACAGTACGAGTACACTCACGACAGCTGCACCCGTAGGAGCTCGTTGCTGTGCCAGTGAGACACCGTATGCGAGACAACACAGGATCTCAAAATATATTTTTAGATATTTTTAGATCCTGGGATATTTACTCTTTTTTTTCACTGCCCATGGCGCCTTTGCATTCATTACCTTACATGTTAAGTGTACCGATGAATCATGAACATCCCAGGTATAAAAACACCTTTCGAGTTTTTTGCTCTACATTTTACTTAATTATTTATTTATTTTTAATATATCCATCATTTTTGAAGCGTACCTCATGCAGCATTATGGCGAACATCATCGAGTAGAAGTCGGCGCCTTCCGATTGGAGACCAAGGGCCAGACCCTGCAAAGATCGTATTCTTCAACTGTCTACCCCTTCCACACATCAAATATCGATCGATGATCAATATCTTCCGTACCTCGAACAGTGAGTGGACGGATAGTCCTAGCAGGAGGAAGAGAGTGCGCAGTGAGAGACCGGAGGAGAGGGAGACGGCGTGAGAATGACCTGCAAAGAGATCGATTCATTATTTGCAAGCCCTCATAAAATGCTTTGTATCACTCTTTCAAGATGAAGTAATAACATAAATAAATGAATTGATACCTGTATGACCTCCGTGCTGTGGATTCGTATGATCATTGCCGCCCTGTAGACATACACTTACAACACTAATCCAACTAGCTCTAATTCCAAATGATCTAATATGCGATGCAACGCCACTGTCAATAGGAAACAACTGACCTCCTTCCTGAATACGATAGCATCCATATCCTCATCTTCATCATCATCGAATAGACCATCGACGAGAGGAGTCGAATCACCACCTCCATTCAGACGACCCATTCTGAATGGATACATAAATCGGGTTTCCTGTAAGAGTGTAGCAAAAAGAGCTCTTATTTCCACTAGAAAAAACTTTGGGTCCCCGATTTCCATGAAACTTGGTAGGTATGTACCCTCTGGGGTCAGGAGGAGCTCCATCTACTTGGTTTGGTCAATTATCGATTTTATCGATTTTTTAGAGCTGAAACTTTGAAAGGCCATAACTACCTTCATTTTCATCGCACAGCGAGCTGAAATATACCATTGGATTCCTCTCGAAATCCTCTACAAAAAGTCGAAAAAGCACATTATGAAAAATTTAGTCTTCGGTCTCAAAAATCGATAAAACCGACTTTTCGACTATAAAACTAAGTTTTTCTCGAAAATTAACCGGAAACACAAAAGGTTTTTTTTCAAAAATAGTTTTTTCAGACCCATTATGAAGTCACCACGTTGATCGTTTACGATATCTCTGGCCCCCGGAAGTCGTTTACTAGTAGAGCCCGAACATAGCCGATTAAACACCTTTTTGATCATAACTTGCTTCAAAATGGACGAATCAGGATTTTAAAAAAAGGGAAACGTAGCTTTCAGTAAGCTGAAAAAAAAGTTTTTACTCAAAAAAATCATAGGACTTCCCGTTTTCAAGTAGTTCAGGGAAAACCGCTTTTTCAGCTGGATTTCTCACTTTTTGACGGCGGGAAAACGCTTTTTTGCGGTTTCTAAGCTTCGATAAATTATATATTATTTATTTATTTTAATATTTTAAGCACTCATTCCGAAATATTCCACATTCCGTTCGGTTGGTCCCTCATTCACCTTTCCCCTCTTCTCCTCCCCGGGAACGTGGAAACCGGAAACGTTTGGACGTGGGAAGACACAGGGAAGTGGGAAGATCCGACCGGAGAAGATCTCGATGTACGATTTCGCTCTTGGAACTTTCAAGCGAGTTCTTGAGGAGGTTCAACAAGGAGTTGGCATTGTTCTTCCTGAGTCCTTCAAAGAGTTTACGGAGGCCCCGAAGAACCCCAGACCGAAGGGATGGGCTCTTCGATCGACGAAGAAAACAGGGAGATATGATCCGGTTGCAAGGAAATTGATCGATGATCTCTTCGAACAATACTTCAGCAATGGAAAGAAGCTTCGTCCCGATGAAGCTGAGAAGAGAATGAGAGAGCGAAATGATATTCTGCCTGCCCAGAGAATGACCTTTGATCAAATCAGAAACAGAATCACGACTCTCCTTTCACAGAAGAAAGAACACCAGAGGAAGGAGCATGGAAACAGACAGCAGAGATACGTGAAATTGATTGATGATTTCGAGAGAGATTTGGCTGAGGAAGGAATGTCATTGGATGACATTGAGGAGGAAGTTGATTTGGAGAGACCCCTTGATGAGGATGATTTGATTATCACCTCAGACGAAATCTACGATTTAGTTCATTCTAATATGGAATTCTTCGATAATCCATCCGAACCCGTCTTTTCTGATTTGGGCGAATTCGAACAGTAATTGAAATGATTCATCATGTTCTCTCAATATGTCGGATCTTGTGTCTTCCCACGTCCAAACGTTTCCGGTTTCCACGTTCCCGGGGAGGAGAAGAGGGGAAAGGTGAATGAGGGACCAACCGAACGGAATGTGGAATATTTCGGAATGAGTGCTTAAAATATTAAAATAAATAAATAATATATAATTTATCGAAGCTTAGAAACCGCAAAAAAGCGTTTTCCCGCCGTCAAAAAGTGAGAAATCCAGCTGAAAAAGCGGTTTTCCCTGAACAACTTGAAAACGGGAAGTCCTATGATTTTTTTGAGTAAAAACTTTTTTTTCAGCTTACTGAAAGCTACGTTTCCCTTTTTTTAAAATCCTGATTCGTCCATTTTGAAGCAAGTTATGATCAAAAAGGTGTTTAATCGGCTATGTTCGGGCTCTACTAGTAAACGACTTCCGGGGGCCAGAGATATCGTAAACGATCGACGTGGTGACTTCATAATGGGTCTGAAAAAACTATTTTTGAAAAAAAACCTTTTGTGTTTCCGGTTAATTTTCGAGAAAAACTTAGTTTTAAAGTCGAAAAGTCGGTTTTATCGATTTTTGAGACCGAAGACTAAATTTTTTCATAATGTGCTTTTTCGACTTTTTGTAGAGAATTTCGAGAGGAATCCAATGGTATATTTCAGCTCGCTGTGCGATGAAAATGAAGGTAGTTATGGCCTTTCAAAGTTTCAGCTCTAAAAAATCGATAAAATCGATAATTGACCAAACCAAGTAGATGGAGCTCCTCCTGACCCCAGAGGGTACATACCTACCAAGTTTCATGGAAATCGGGGACCCAAAGATTTTTCTAGTGGATGGCATTGCTACACTCTTACAGGAAACCCGATATAAATTAAATTATGCTGATTAGGCCGACAATTACCTTTTGTGATATTAGAGTTCGAACTAAAATAACGAGTTCGTTCTAAATTATAGCTCTAATCGATAAAGATAAAATGAACCGAAACAACAATTAATCGAAAATAGAATGAAATTTTTCATTTGGCCCATACATAAAGCACAAATCAGACTGTGTCGCATTTCCTCACATACCTCAATTCCTCGTCATCTTCATTGTGTAAATGGGAATGTCCTCCTCCTCCTTCACAATGCGAGTGAGAATGACCAGAACAAGCGAAGATTGACTGAATGGGAATAATGATAAAATTGTGTATGCTTTTTGCACGACTGAACTCGAAATTATTGTCAAAGAACGTTTCAAACTAGTTTTGTATTGATGGTGAAACCAAGGTGCAACAAGGGAAAACATATATTGTTGAAGGAATAATAAAACAATTATGCGTCTTTGCTAAAGATTCGTTTGTTGCGATTGTGATCGGACGGTAAATTCGTCCTAACGAAAGCATAATTTTAATTGCTCCTCGGTTAAAAAAAGTTACCAACCTGTTCAATCATGAGAATGATGACGAATCCAGCCAACACTAGCAATTGAGTGTTGAGAAGGAAGTCTGTGGTGGCGGAGAGACCTGAACCTTCACGATCAGACAATCCTTTACATTTTTTCACAGCTTCGAAAAAAATCTGACCAGCACTGGCATTCTTGACTCCCTCTGCTGGATGCTCATGGCCCATATTCATTCCTGCAGCAGCTGCAGCCGCACCCCATGATGAGCGAATCGCTCGTTCCTGGAGAAACGAGTTAGAATAGAGATACTAATTGCATAGTGATGACGTCATTGACGACAAGCGGGGTGATGAAATGAAAGAAGGTGCGAACCTGCATGATTACATGGGGAATGAGACCGAGGAAGCAAGTAGAGAGGAAGATACCACAAGCGATGCAATTGCACAGGGAGAGGAGAAGAGTGCCACTGCAAGAAATGGAGTGAGGGAGGGAGGAGACGATCACAGGAGAATTGAGATAGATTTACGAGTGAATTTTTTCACTATACTTTCACAAAATACAGATGCATTTATGGATAGAATTGGACTGCATAGAATATAAATTAGCTCACTTCTTGGACCTCGCTCCAACACTCAATCCACAGTAGGGAATGAGGGAGAAGATAATGAGAGAAATGAAGATGAGAAAGGCGCAACCTTCAATGATACAATTGACATTTCGAGATCATATAAACGTATGGAATGACATTTGAATAACTTACCCAATTGCACCCACATGGTGGTTTTCTTCGTGTTACTATTATGAATGCCGTCTTATAATCTGGTCATTCTGAAATAGTTCATTACTAATACATTACTAACACATCCAAAATATTAAATGAGCGACAATAAGGGAGTATGAATAGAGAGATACAGCGACAAGCTGTCCATACACAAGGAATTCATTGTCTGCAAGTCAATGCCATTCGAGGATTCGTGTTTATCTTCAATAAATTCCATGGAAAGGAAACAACAACAAAACAACAGTTCTCAACAAGGCAACATAACAATGGAAGGGACGGGAGAAGAAATGATGAATCGAGATGTGAAACTACAAAAGAAAACGATGAGTAATTCAAACAGAACGAAGTTGGTGGCACCCGCTAATCGATACAGAAGAAGGGAAATAATCGTACGATACTAATCAATAGTCTTGTCGTATACTGTAGATTATCTTCTCTTTCCTCCTCCGAGTTTGCCCTTGCGAGCTCCCGTCGGCTTAGCGAACACGTTATCGTTACTGAAACAACAAAATTACATTTAAAAAACAAAAAGAAAAAGTCAAAACAATGTGAAAACAAGCATACCTGAATCTGTCGTTGTGCTTCATTCTCTTCTTCTGTCCTCCGTATCCGAAGCGAGTGTTACGAGCCTGCAGAGATCAAAGATCAGATCAAATAGAGCACAGTCCTCGTCATAATTCACTCGTGCTTACATCTCTGCTGATCTTCTTTGCTCTATTCATCTCTCCGAATGATCCTCCTCTCTTCTCAGTCAAACGAACGTCCTCGTCCTATAGAAAAGGGAATTACTTACCCATCAACGATTAAGATTTAGTAACAACTTCATCCTCGTATTATTGCATACCTCATCCAATTGCATCTTCCTTGCATTATTCAGCATATCCTCCAATTGTCCCTTCATTCCCTTCTTGTGTGCCTTCACTGCAGCTGCCAACTTCTTCTTCTCATTCAACTTTCGCTTCTCCGCCTCCTACAAACGAAATACATCTTATCATTATTATTGCGGCGTTTTCTTCCTTTGAGATGGATAGAAGAAACTATTGTAAGTTCCATCGAGGAACGTTTATTATCGAGCATAATGTACACATAAAATGCTATTTCTTCTACACATCGTAGTACAATATCCAATTGTATGTCACCTTTACCAAACAATTATTTTGCAAACCCCATGAAATTCAACAATCGATTGAAAGGGTGTACCATACCTGTTGAACCTTGGAAGCGAATCTCTTCTCCTCTCTCAATCTCTTCATTGTCTCCACTTTGTCCTTCGACTGCTGAACGTCCAGAAGACGCTTACGGATCTAAAAGATACGAAGTTTAAGAACTAATTTAAAGAAAACAAATGACACTACTACGGTTTTACCGGCACTACACTTCTATTACAAATGAACAACATTCATTTAGAAATCCAGGTTGATAAAAATATAATTAACTCGATGTAGTACCTTCTGCATGTGAGTGTCACTCTTGGCCATCTCAGCGTAGTAGTCAGTGGGACGGAAGACACGCACTCCCATACCCTGTATTGCATCATTATTACATGAATATGGATCATGAAGTGAAGAAAACACACGAAATGACGTCTAATAACTCATACAAAATGAAAATAAATCACCTGGAGCCTGGGAACGGCGATCTTAGCAGAGTGCTCGGCTTGCTTATAGCTGAAAAACGCATCCAATCATTAAACATGTTCCACGGTTAATGCTGTGGAAAAAGTCAAAGAGGAAAGCACAGATTTGAATTCCCGCAATTTTATATCTCAGCTCCCAGTGGTGCTAGGAACTTGAAATTTGGATTCTGGGGTGGTTTTCAGATTTCCACCCCAGAATTCAAATTTCAAGTCGATACCTATACGGGGAGCTGAGATATAAAATTGCGGGAATTCAAATCTGTGCTTTCCTCTTTGACTTTTTCCACAGCATAACAATATCAAATCACGAAGCGGTTAGAATTCATCTAAATCGTGAAAGAGTAACTCACAAAGCGAGTTCTCTCTGGAAGTCGTTCTTGGCGATCTCGTCAGTCATCTCGCAAGGAGATGTCACGTCGAGGTACTCAACCTGAATACATTCGTTTCTTTTAAATCCAGTAAATTTAAATACATGTTATCAAGGACCGGGAAAGAGAGAGAGAGGGAAAAGATAATTCTTACCCAGGGAAGCTTCTTGTTGATCTCTTCAGTCTTCTGACGGAGCTCCACCTCAAAACAAACGAGTTTGAAAAAAGTATCACAAATTATATTGATGGTTCACGTAATACAGAAACCAGAGCAATTTTCGAAGCTCGTCCTACACCTTTTTTTTCGAGATCATTGATCCTTTTTTTCATTGTACAAACCGGTTTGACGATCTTCTTTCTCGTCTGCAACTCTCCCGGACGAAAGGCGATGTTGATCTGCTCCTTACTCAACATTCCGGACGCAAATGCAGCTTGCAACTGCAAGATTTTGGATTATTTTCTGATGTTTCAAGAACGAAAAACATTAGGAAACAGAGAAAATGAAGGACCTCTTTGTCGAACTCTTCGTCATTGTGCTCGGCAGTCGAATCGTAGTCGGAATCAGACATCTCAAGGGAATATTTCCATGAATGGAGAAAAAAGCGAACAGAAAGACGGATAAATGGACACGAAAGACGAGCTGTTAGTATACTAATGCATTCTCCTTCTCTTTCTACGTCCCGGAAGCCCCAATTCTTTTTTTTATGGGACGACAAAAGAGAGGAGATAATCGAAGAGCCACAGCCCTGGGGAGAAAATCTAATTTACCCTCGAGACTACAAACTACATTTTTTGAAAGAGGAAACGCAAAATCGACAGGTTAGTCGCGGTGGGACGAAATCTCGCTGAAACTTGAATAAAGTTACTTGATATTCTTTCCCACGCTGAAACATCTTGTTCAGCTTAGATTACGGTAGCCGCCTCACCACGGGCAGAGACGCAGAGTTCGGGAAAATTGCCAGATTCATTTTCTTACAGTACCTTTTTTTCGTGGAATGCGCATTAAAGCTTTTCCGTGTACGATTGCGTCCTTTAACTACGGTTTTCCGGGTGGAGCGCATACATTATTAATATTTTTATTAATTATTTAAATGTTTATATTTTCGGTATTTATATTTTCCTATCTTGAACGATCTTTAGAATTCAGATTTAAAAAGTTTGGATTTTATTTTTAATTCCTAGGCTCGAATTTTTAAAACGAAAATTGAAAAGCTGAATTTCATCAGGTATGTACTTTTTGGGTGCATTAATCATATTTCAATGAAATAAAAGTGAAAATAAAAAATATTAAAAATTAATCAATTAATGATTCGTTTCCCAAAAAAGCGAGACGGCAGAGAAAGAGAGTATTCTGAACGATTTGTGGAGGGGTGTTTCAGCGTGTTTCCTCGATAAATATTTCTTGAGTACTTAATTAAGTGCCATTATTCTTCCTAAAATATCTTCAAAACACAATGTATGCGTGATCCACACAAGTCTTTTAAATCTCCAGGTATTTCTCACGTAGCAAAGCAACGTGTCCGTTCCATTTTCATTCCACAAAGAAAGAGAGAAAATATTCCTCTGTACTACTTTATTTATTTACATTAGCCATCAAAACAATACGAAATCACATGAGATGCGAGGTCATAAAACAATTAGATTAGATAAATAAATTAAAAGCAGATCAGAATACTCGCTAGAAAATCAGGGATAACCTGCAGAGGGACTGTATCTCAAGTGGGGGTGGTGATCGTGAACTGTACAATAGAATACGATATCCTATTTACAATCTTAATCATATTATTAGGTGGGATAATTTAGTTGACGGCGGCCTTGGGAGTCTCGAAGGGAGCAGCAAGGGGCAGCTCTCCAGAGTCAGCGATGACAACATCCTACAAATATTTGATAAAAAATCAATCATATCCCTTTCCCAATCCGAATTCATCCTCTCAAACAAAACAATCTCATTGCGGAAGTTCATAGGGGAATAATCGGAGAACAAACAATCCGAGCTGTGCTAACATCCATTCAAAGAGATGCTCTACCGGTCATTTGATACTCTCCATTCCGTGACCTACTCATAGGAGAACAATCGTACCTCCTCGGGTCTGTCTCCGGGACGAGTCTTGGTCGATTCGATCTTTCTGACGACATCCATGCCCTCGATGATCTTTCCGAAGACGACGTGACGTCCATCGAGCCAAGGGGTGGTCACCTCAAATAATTCACAGTTACATTAGATGTTCATCCATCCTGTTCGTAGCAGAGACATAACCATTGCCCTGATCCAATTTCCTTCTCACCCGTGTCAAGGTCGCCCGGGCGATTTCTCGCATATCGAGTTGGCTATAACTGACCCATGTACTAATTCTGCCCTTTCCAACTTACTGTGGTGATGAAGAACTGAGATCCGTTGGTGTCCTTGCCAGCATTGGCCATCGACAGCCATCCGGGTCCGTAGTGCTTCAGGGCGAAGTTCTCGTCAGCGAACTTCTCGCCGTAGATCGACTTTCCGCCGGTTCCGTCTCCACGAGTGAAGTCTCCTCCTGCACATCAATTGGTTAGGAATACATCATCACTATATCCAGTCTCACCCTGGATCATGAAGTCCTTGATGACACGGTGGAACTTGGATCCCTTGTATCCGAATCCCTTGGATCCAGTGGCGAGCTGGAGGAAGTTCTCGGCGGTCTTGGGGACGACATCTCCGAAGAGACCAATGACAACACGGCCCTCCTGAATACCATCAATGAGTGGGTGTCGAATGGGGATGGAATCAAGTGAAACGCACCTTCTTGCCTCCGATGGTAATATCGAAGTACACCTGCTTGGTGACCGTGACGGTGTCAGCGGCAGAAGCAAGCTGCAATATATATATATAAATATATCGATGATGAACTAAAAAGGAGATAACATACCGAGATGTAGGCGAGGAGCGCAAGGGAGGAGAGGCCGATGATACCCATCACTGGAAAATATAATATATTGACAAAATTAGAGAGCGGACAACTGAAAAAATAGGAATACTTGCAGTCGAAAGGTCAGCGCTTCTAGTGTAAAGTGGAACCTAACTAATCGCTTTTCGGGAAGATTACAACGAGATCTCAGGCAAAAATAAATAGAATCCAAAAAAAAAGAACTGCGAATTTGACTTAGAACATACTTTTTCATGGGTTTCTTAGGAAAGCAAGCACACTAGAGTAATCCTACCCGCACCGCCGTTTTAATCAAACACGGAAATGAAAGAAAAGTCAAGAAACGTGCCTAGCAGACGTCCCCTACTGAGTCTGAGCGATCGCCACGTCAACATTTGAAGTGAGGGGACACGCTACGCGCCAGGTGAAACGCGTCGCGGCGGTTGACACCGTTCAAATTATGGTTTTCAAGGTTACTGTAACTTTTGAGCTGTTTAGGACTAATTTCAACAATATTTAAAATCTAATATTTTTTTATTCTAAAAATTCCAGCCGCTTTCGAATCACTCGATAGGTGGACTGATGCCACTTTGGGGGAGGGATCTATCCTTGATCGAATGATAGGGGTTGATAAGGGCAAAAGGGGAGTGATAAGATAGGAGAAGGACAGGACTGACTTAGACAGAGATAGATGCAGGTCGATCTCATCTCTCTCGTCCTTTAAATAGGCTGCTCGAGGGGGAGAGAGAGAGGGTAATTTCTCCTGAGGTTGAAGGTCAAGCGGCTCTTGCTGACCTCGCAAAGAGGGATAAAGTAAATGGAAGAGTGACCGAAGAGACCTGAAGAGAATCCAGACAAGTAAGAAGAGAATACATTAACGCTCGTCCATCGAATCGGGGTTTATTGAGCACGGACTACTTAGAATGTAATGATGCACGGGAATGAGGGTAGATCACTGGGTCATACGGGACTGCATCCATTACTCCTGTTCTCGTACATATAAGACATAGTGAACGAAAATGGGGTGTGTGATAGATAGGGTGAGCCTCTCCTGCACTCACAATTGAAGGAAGCAAGTAGGGAGAACTGAGAAAATAGTAGAAGTAGGCTCAGAAAACACAATTATGAGATGCCTTAGAGTCTTGTGAAAGTAAGTGAACGAGACTTCTCAGATAAATTTTCCCTAGGGGGAAAGGATGAGAGATGGATTAGAGTAGGTCATAGGACAGGAGGATATTGGGACAGATTCAATTGATGCGGGCGGATTCAATAGAGAAAGTGAACGTTCACAAAGGGAGAATGAAAATATCAAAGGTTACAGTACAATACATTTGATGAATAGGGTTCTTCAATGAAAAATAATTTAGAGACATGACATTTTCAGAACATCCTTTTCTGACAACTGATTATGTGAGAGAGGAGGAAGACATTTTCCTCTTTCATCTCAGATCTCCAACTCATGCTCAAATATTCACATGCGAGGAATTGCATTCATCATTCCTTCTCACTTCCTCCTTCCCCTCACAATCAACGGAAAAAAAAACTAATTTGAATAATGAAGACAATTGCATCGGGTGGATACGTCAAAATATATCACATAAATCAAATGTTTATATAATTCCAGGAGCGAGTAGCTTCTGATGGATGGAACTCCATGGGCGTTGAGCTGTCATCTTTTCTACCTGAAGAGACATCTTTCATCAAAACAACACCAAAGGAAGTGAGATTCTTCATCGGGAATATCTTCTTGCTTCTCTAATCTCAACTAATTATCTTCCCTGTGGTGAAATTGAAGCTACTCGCGTGACTTTTTCTGCTCACTAGCTCTTGACAAATTGTGATGTTTTGAGTTATGAGACTCGAGAGATACGAAATAGAATGTGCGACCTTTCGTACTCATTACAGTAATAGATGCTGTACCTCATGAACTTCTCCAGTGAAAGGAAGGACGGAATGGGGAACTCCGTGTTCATCAACTCGATAATTTCCCTTTTGTCGGGCGATTATCGCTCGTCCCTTTATCGATCCGATTGTGTTCACCTGTAAACATCGGATACCGTAATCCACCCTTCACTTAGTCTACCGTACCCTGAACTGTATCGATCGATAGGTTTGCAAAATACTTTATCCGCATATATTACATCATCCATAGCAAATAGTCAGAATGGATATCGGAAAGCCCTACTTTTCCATCCAAAAGTGTCTCCATGAGGTCTTGACCATTCATCTTCATCATGGATACGGTATCGATCGATAAGTTTGTAGGGTACGGTATGCGAATTGGAATCGGAATGGAAGGGTGAAAAAGGTACTCGATTCAGTGCTCTTTCTGCTTGTTCGATCTTGTGTAGATCGTGCTTGGTAACGACCATTCGATCATCGGCCGATTGATGGGCCCTTCAATAATCGATACTTTGATCTACCTACAGTAATCCAACTAACCATCGGGCCATCTTGAATTGCTCATGAAGCGATCGACTGCAGACTGAAAAATGTATCTACTTCGAAGATCATGAATCAGAAGTATCTTACCGTAATCAAAAGAGATAATCGTAGTAAGAAGAAGTAAACTCGAAGAAGAGATCATTCTGGAATGCATCAAGTCCACCATGAAGAAAGGCAAGCAACATCAAACTCAAGACAAGTACGTCTATCCCTAGGCAAAAGTTCGGCAGTACATTTCGACCCCGAATGAGGCAATCAAATAAAATCACGCGTGTTGAGCTCTCACCAACTCTTTAATAGACGATTTCCCCCTTCCCGTTTTGCTCCTTTGATTTCCCGTTCAGAGAGTTCTTCTTTTTCTCGACCAAACATGCAATCTGTGAAGATACTCACTGATCATTTCTCTCTTTATTGTTTATTGAGAGATATCACGTGGCATTGAGAGTGAGAAGAGATAACGATGGAGCTTCCCCTATTTCAAAGACGTTTATAGACAGGAGTCAACCCGTGTGACACTCAACCATAACATCAGTAACAATGTGAGCAGTCAATCTCCAAAGTAGAGATACTCCTAGATAACAATGGAACATATTAAAATTGAAACTAGAGATCAAAGATCATTCTTCCATATGCTCAACCTCTTCCTTGATATTCAATGTCTTCAATGGTTCTTCCATATCTTTCTTCACATTCTTCTTCTTTCCCTTGGGAATAAATCTCTCAGGAAGGGTAGAGGTCACAGCCTAAACAACAACTCATTACACACGTTAGCAGACCACCCTTCAAACAAATCTGCCTTAAATTTCGATAGTAATGTTAGTAAATTCATTCAGTTCTCGATTGTGTTCCTTCTACATACCGTAATGAGTGCATCAACTTGTTCTTCACTGGGAAGCCTCTCCTCGCTCTCCTCAATCATCACTTCGATGTCCACCTGCATCATTACTCTTTCGTCAGTACGAATATCAATGGGAACAACAATTTTTTTTTGGAATACGAGCATTATAGTTGAAACTAGAATTTCCTGACAATGAACACCTCCAACATGAGTCAAAACAAATAATAACGACATAACCTAAAACAAGCATGCTAAAAATGACAACATAGGTACCTGAGTCGTAGGTCGTGTATTGATCAGCTGCATCGTCTCTGACGTTGTTAGCTGCAGAGGATTCTAATTATCATAGAAATTGTTACAAAAAACACAGCTATTTTCTTCATAAAATACAATATTTTCCAATTCGTGATTATCTCATAATTAACTACCGTAATCTACCGTACCCCGAATGGTCGAAGTGCTTCGATGCACTCTTTGATGCTCTCTTCTGTCTGATGGGCAGCAGGCGTCGATTTAAGGTACTTCAGACCCTGACAGAAAATCGATAAACAGCTAAACATGGATCTACCGTATACCTCGAATACGATGTTGTTCAGATTGTGTAGCTTCTGTTTCTGATGCTTCGGTCTCTTATTCTCCCGATTCTTAATCTGTTGGAGGAGACGCATCGCCTGAGTGGAAGAACTATTATTAATTAGTCATGGGACCTGGATAGATTTACTTCGTTATCCTGCGCTCTTACAGAAAACCCATGCTAAATTAAAATAATGGAAATACCTCAAAGTTAGTGATAGCAGAAGACTGCCCGTTGACGATCTCCATTCAATTCTATACGAAAAAAGAATGTAAGAAAATTAATCACTCGAATTTATCTTTTGCTTGAAACCAAAATACTCTCTCATATATCGACCCATTCTCAGATAATTCCTTCGGTCTACAACCAATGTATGCCCATCAACCAGTACGTAATATGAAAGTGAAAATCTTTATCGTAAGGCATTTCGGATACCACACGAGTTTAGCTTTGAGCAATCGGAAATCGATAACATAACGGGGTCTTGTAATTACCAGATTCTAGAAAAGAAAGTCACGGGGAAGAATTCCTAAACGCGGTTAGCAACAATGAAATAGAGATTGAGTTAGGTTGGAAATAATGGAAAAGGGATAGAAGAAGATACATTGCGTCGGAACCTATAATCAGCATGAAATGTGGGGGTGCGAGGTATTAACTAGTGCAGTCAACGAAATCGAAATGGAAAAATGCTGCTATCCTGAGTCTAATCGTGAAAAGCAACAGTCATGAGCGTTTTTCATCTATCCATGAGTGTTTTAGAACGAAAGAACAAAGATCAACGATCAAGCTACTGGAATTAAACTAGCACAAACAAAATTAAACAATCTAATCGCATGGTATTCTACAGTAATCTTTTAGTGAGTTAATCGGAAAGATCGATAAGTACCGGGATAATCGAGATACGGTAAGTAATGATTACTGTAGATAATGATAAACTACTCCCATTCGGTGGTACCGGGAGGCTTCGATGTCATATCGATGAGAACTCTCGATGTTCCCTCAGGGACTGCCTTCTGAATACGATCCACCATCTTCAGAATCATCTGAAATTATCATTCTTGTACAGATGATCCCATTTGTCCACAGATAACGCTGTAAAATCGATATTCTTCATCTACCGTACCTCCTCAGGGATATCTCGACCGGGCAGGGCTGCCGTTCCCGTCATGAAGTCGGATGTCATGAAGGGACGAAGACAGAACGAGTGTCTCAAGGGATACGAAATGAGGTTTCATCGCTAGGAGATCAAAGATCAAAGATCAATCCACTCACTTCTGACTGATCTCTCCATTCACTCGATCGAAGTGCACGGGTAGCATCACAACCGGCATCTGTATTACACAACATCTCAAATTGACTCGCCATTTTCTCGATTCAAAATTCTTTCTTCCCTTGGCCATTTAAGCTCGTTTCCAATGATATTCGATACTTGTTCCAAGATCAATATCTCTCACCTGTTGTATATTCACATGGGGCAGATGTCTCTCTTCGGGCGCGTCCTCTGCGTGATGACGGAAGAGAGTGTCAGTCGCAGCCTAAGAGATTTGCGTTTCAAGACTATATCACGGCTCTTCAGCATTACTTCATAAATCTGCACAACATCCCCTCACCTTATCAGCCCTCTGCACTTTCTCAACCGTCTGTGCATTGAGATGAGTGGTCGTCAGATCGGAGATCGAACTATTCACTGCACCACCGAACACGAACGTCACTCTGAAACACGCGTACTCATTTCTCCCTGTCTTGGAACTTTTTCTGTTTTCGAAGAGTATTCCCTCCCTATCATTCTCATTATCTACTCCCTAACGCATTTATAGCGGTCGTTGCCTGGGCCAAAATACAGAAAAGTTCTTATTTCTTCTCCCCTCATTGATTTTTTTAAAACATGACAATACAATCGTACCTGTTAATCTTGTGCAATAGAGTGGGAATGAGTCCAGCCAATTTCTCCAATCCCTTCCATGGAATGGGCGAGTAATCAGTTGAGATGGCTGCTACGTACGAGTACGAACGAGAATCACCCTGAACCGATACGGTTGAATTTCGGGTTTGAACAAAAACTCATCTTTTTACTCATCTTATCATTGTTCATGCCTAATTCCCACATACGTAACGGTGGTCAAACATCAATGATCCAATGTAAAACATAGAACTATAAATATGATCACATAAGCAAGTTCACATACCTGAACTCCGACACTCTTGATGGGCAGAAGAGTCGCGGAGAGGACACACTCGGGAGGGATCACCTGGGAGAGACAGGTTTCACCTATACTCTTGCCGGGGGCTGGGGCGAGCTACGCTCGCCCCGTAGCGCAAACGTACCAAAAAATGTGCATGATAAACATTGTTTCTGCTGGCTAATGCAAAAAAATGCAAAATCGATATTGAATGATGATACCGTAGCCAGATCGAATCCGTGCAGGAGCGGGAGCAGGGTGGCACGGGCAGCCTCCTCCTCTGCATCCTAAAAATACAGACAAGTTATTTATAAAATGGAACAATACTTTAATGAATAGGTTAGTAAGAAAGACATAGGTAAAAGCCTCACCTTCGGTTGTTGGTTCAGTCTCACAATATGTGTGAGGAGAGTCTGCGTTGATGCGAAATCATCGCACCTGTAACAATTTTGTTTCAATCATATCCGGGAATGTTGGGTAGAACTATCTTCATATTTCACGCATTACCTCACAGTTCACTCGAACAAAAGCAAATCAACATTTCGAAAAGAATCAAGATCGTAAGTAGGAAACGGCAACTCACATGTACGGTCGCTCTGCTGCCAGAATGCGAATGGCGAGACCAGGGCCGGGGAATGGCTGTCTGTAATCGCATAGTTTATATTCCACCTTCTACCCTATTCTAATCAGTCCTCGATTCCCTTCCCTTCCTACCGTACCTCTCGACGATCTCCTCCGGTAGTCCGAGATCTCTTCCTAATTGTCTCACTTCGTCCTTGTGGAAGTCACGCAGCGGCTCCACCACACGACCCTAAATGATCAATTGGTTTAATTAGCCACAACCTTTGACAATATATCAGATTGACAAGTGGACACGTGCTACATGATTTTGATAAAACATAAATAAAGAAACTTCAAAAATTGTGCGCCCAAATGGGCCCAATCAAGCCATTTCGATTTACTATTCGTGATGATACGTACCTTTGCTCTCAATTCCCTGACAAGGGCGGTGTCATTGTGATGGGTCTTGATGGTATCCGCATGGCCAGAAGCGAGAGAAGAGGCTGACTCGATCAGATCAGGACGGAGAGTTCCTGCAGACAGAAGACATGATTATAGTGATTACATGATCAAAGAGTAGAAAACAATTTGAATGACTATGGTCAAATATCACAAAGTCTATAGGTTTCGATAAGTAGTAAAAGTTTCGTCGAATATCTTTTACAGGGTTTTCAACACCGAAACAAGTGATGAGTGAATTAATAGTCGGTCATAAGTAAATATCCGTTTACCCTGTGCGAGGAAGTAATGTTCCACATTCAATTTCAATTCTTCCATCACATCATCCTTCACGTGAATGAATGTGTTACCGATTATCTGACGTTTCATCTCGGGTTCCGTCGTCTGACAACACACAAATTCATTGAAACGTGGAATAGAAAAAAATCCGCAATTTATTCAAAAATGCATATAAGAAAATGAATATTTACCTGATCGAGTGTAATCCCCGCCTCCTTCCTTCCATTCACTTTCCCCTTGTAGAACTGCTCCGCGCACTTGAAGTGGTGCACCTGCGATTGATTTTCGTAATTTACCGTAACCCCAGGTTCAGTTCGCGATCGACTACTGTAATCTACTGTAAAGATACCTTAAGATTGATGGCATTCAACGATTCGACGACTGCATCCGATTCGTGCAATCTGAATACAGTGATAAAATAAAATATTCTTATTTCGTATTCAAATTAGGCCGATAAGTACCTCATGAATCCATTGTCGATATGGACTGCAGTGACTCGATCAGCTCCGAGTGCTCTATGCAAGAGGGCTGCACACACCGTAGAGTCCACACCACCCGATACCATCACCTGAACGGAGATCACTATCGAACAACCACTATCATTACCATGGAGAAACCCACAACTACGTTGAGAATCGATATTTCTCATTATGGGTTTTTCAAAACAAAAAAAGCGATAAATTGTTCAACTCACGAGTACTTTCTGATCGGGGCCGACGATCGAGCGGATCTCTGCGATACACGCTTCCTGTAATCATAATGAATTGAAAACTAGAATTTAAAACAGAAATAAACATCCGTGTACGATTTTAATGTTTATTCTATGTTGAAAACACACACAAGAGCGATCAATCATCTCCTATGCCTTCAACCTATGTTTCATCAACATACGAAACACAGTATCACCATGGTGATCAAGATACTCCGTGACCATTTCAACCTCATCTAACATCTTCCCTTCCTTACCTCCCTGCTCTCCATCGAGTAATCTCCTCTGCATCCGCACACTTTGTACAGGAAGTTGTCGAATATTTTGGCCCCGTTCACGGAGAGATCCACCTGAGCGAATTTCCTTTTTATCCAACATACAAATTATGGAAAAGTGGGGAAACTAGTAAAAACTAGTAAGACGAAATGTCAATGACTATTTCTACCGTATCTTTTCCCTACCGTACCTCGGGATGGAATTGCACTCCGTACAGCCTGCGCTCATCGTTCGAGATTCCTGCAGAGTCAAGCACTTTTTCATTTCAAGAATCTGGCCAATTTTGACTTCAAAGAACCGAGTCAATTCTTGTTTGACCCTCCCCCTTCCCTCACCTGCCACATGTGCTGTACTCCTCGCGACGACCTTGAATTCAGGGGCGACCGTCGCATCCGTCACGGAATCACCGTGAGTCAAAAGGAGCTTCTCCGATGTAGAGAGACAATCGAACAGAGGACACGACGGATCGATCTGAACCAGAGATTACACCATTAATTGCCTTTCATTTCGACTTAAACTACAGTGTACTTTCACATCGAAGATATTCTAGTGAGGAAATGATGAGGTTAACATTTGTGCCCAAAATCTGCCACTCCACTCCGAGGGGAGAAATTATTCTAGGGAAGAAATGATGAGGTTAACGTTTGTGCCCAAAATGTGATACTCAAGAGATAAGAAATTTTATCGGATGCGTTTACGCAGTGAAAATTCATGATAAATCTTGCGATCTTGTCACTTTTCCACAAACTACGATGGGAATCATGGACAAACAATATTTGGCCCACATTCCTCAATCATAATAATTAATCTCACCTCAACATCACTCTGTCCATCAGCCCTCAGACTTTCCCTCGTGACCGTTCCTCCGAAGTGCTTGTTCAGCAACTGCAATATTCCTGTTTCACTATTTCATGCGTTGAAAACATCTGACGTGATCCGAACAACTAACGACATTTCTTCATCAAAAACACCTCGGGGTCATCTTTTTGTCTCTTTCAAGCAGTTCTTCCTTATCTTTTCCATTCATAAACGCTGTTTCACTATCATTTAACTCTTTGTCACCTGGAATCCATAGCAGATGCCAAGAACAGGCAGACCACAAGTGAAGATGGACTCATCCACTGAGGGAGCGCCCTCCTTCCACACTGAGTTAGGACCACCCGATATGATGATGCCCCTAGAAATAACAGATTTAGAGTTTTAAGCTTAATTCAGGTTGCGAAAGATCCACTATTCACGACCGAAAAATGTAATCTCTCACAATTGATGATTATATCATTTGTAATAAGAAAATATTTCAACTGACTTGAAATTGCCCTTCTTCATGATTTCATCGGCAGTCGTCTGAAGGGGAAACATATCCGAGAGAACGCGATGCTCGCGAACTCGACGATCGATAATCTAAAGAGGAATCAATCAATACAACTACAGTATCCCTCCAGCTGATCTACCATCATAATACCGTACCTTTCCATACTGTGCGCCAAAGTCCAAGATGGCAATGCGCTCCGTGTCGTCCCCAGTCATCTGAATAAAAAATTAATTGAACAGAAAGAAGCGATCGACAAGCCTCGTCTAATGTGAAAGTGCGGTCTTTTCTAATCAGCTGGCATTCAAAAGTTTCACTGACGCACGCACGCGAGAGCTAAGACAAACAAGAAGAACTGCGTAAGATGTAGAAACTTGCAGGTATATAGGTACGAATTGAGAGGAAAACTACTGTGTATACAGAGCAAACCAGCCGAATGCTAGTAGGCACCAAGACACCGATTGATATGAAATTGATAATGGATCGTTTCTGATGAATCGGAAAATGATCCGAGAAGAGAGGAGGAGATGGGAGATAAGAGGATGAGAAAGTGCATGAAAGACGCAGAAACGAAATAGAGAAGTAGAGAAAGAGAAGGGGAGAGAGTTTGAGACGAGGAAGCGGAGATTCAACTGTGTAACAGACGTAGAGGAGGCATTTGAGATGAACAATAGAAAGGGAAAACGAACCGGCATGCGATCTACGTGCTCAATACATCGAAAATGAAATCTAAAAAGTTAGCAAGGTCTAGAACGGACTATAGCAGAATACACTCAAAAACTTGACCTATGAACTCATAGGAATACACAGCAGGACCATGCTTAGCATCGAAAAACAGTTCAAAATATATCGTGTAAGCCTAAATATTTTAATATTTTAAAAACAAAAATATTTCAACTCTTGGCACTGTTCCAGCATACTGTAGTCGAAATCCCTCGCGTGGTCTATCATTTACTGACTTTTTTTAACCGAAAAAATGAAGAATTTTTGAAATATTCAAATAAGATAAAAATAATTATTAAATGTTTGAAGAATTGTTTTTTGTGAGTTTATGAGCACGAGAACAGTTCAATTTAACATTTGCGAGTAGAAAAGAGACAATCCGCCAGCCCGCCAAAGGAACTATCGGATTAGAGAGACGGAAGCAATTGATTGACTGTCTCAGATTGGTGAATAGCCAACTTTACCCTCTCTTCTTTTTCCATATGGAACAGGGTCATGACAAGTGACGGCGGATCAAAGGATATTACACTGTTTCAATACTGCCACAGGGAATGAATGGAGTGCACGTCTCAAAGGTGTCAGTGAAAACAGCGGATCTCTTACTACAATAGAGAAAGTGTGATGGATTGAATCAGTAGCTACTAGAATGAAGAATCAATTGAACGATAGAGTAGAAGAGACATGGAGAGTGTCATAAATAGTAGTCATCCTTCCTTCTCGCTTTCCTCACTCACAGGAAATTGACGATTCATCGTATGAAGGATGAGGCCAAAATAGACCGGGGGATTTCCCGTTGGACGTCGTCATGACTATGAATAGTTGTTACTTTCTATTCTTAGATTTTGATACAGCTCCATTTGTTGAAACCACATTTCTGGATAATATGGGATACTGCAAAGTAAGCTGCTTAGATGAAGCCCTATTTAGAACAGATTTTCAATATCTGCAGTTCAGTATACTTCGTCACTAATCCGTTCAATCAATTTTTAAGCAATGGAAAACAATCGAAATATTTCTTGACCAGTATAAGTTTTTCAAATAGCCCAACATTCAAAAATATAGTAAATACTGTAGTGACTTTCTCGTTCCCCTTATCTGAAGTAGTAGCATAAGGAGGGATCAGGGTGGATCCGACTTCCTTGATAGCTACCAGACCTCCAAAGGGAAAACCCCGGCGGATAATCGTCAATGATTGACACGATCAGAGGAAGAACTCCCACTATCTGAGAGGATTTAGTCGCCTCTATGTAGATCTTCCGGTTAGCCGATTAGACCTTTCTCCTTATGTTTCAAGATGGAAGATTCTTGCAATCTGCAACTTGCTAGGGACGTCTCAAAATATTGAAGACACAAGGGTTAATATCCCCGAAATTCTCTCACTTTTTCTTATTTTTTTTTCTGAGATTTCCCTATTGTAGATAAAACCTGTGCTGGAAATGAGAGTGATAACTTAGAAATGGACAATGAGGTAGGTGTGAAGACGGTCAATTACCCCGTTGGGACTAAAAAGTGAGGAGTGACAGTTAGCCTTCCTTCTCCTAACAGTACTTCTTTCTCTCTCTCTCTCTCAATCGAATTCGGTCCATTGATCTCAACCAATTCATTCCCATTTCCCCCCTCTCTTACCAAACTGCGCATTTTCACACAATTAGCCTGATTGATACAAGCTGTAGCAGCATTCCTTCCACTATGAAAAGAGGCCGACTCGAACACTCATTCTAATCAACTTCATCATCATACTCACTCTCACTTTCAAATGTCTCTTTCAGTCTCATCACCCTTTCCTAACTCCGCCCCTTCCTACCGTTTCCCTTCCCTCCCTTCCCCCCGTAACACTTTCGCGCATCTTAGTAGGCGGATCATCACACCTCTCATTCACACTATTCCCGTGTGAACTGAAGGACGATCTATCGATTACAGTAGTCATCCTATCGTAGTGGATACAGTATGCCAATGGAGTCACCATTCACTCCGAAGAGTCTACTCAATTCATCTAGTTCCTCATCATCAACACAGTCTTCATCCGTTCCATCAAGTCCTCTTACTCCTCTTCCCTCTGGTGCATCTTTCGCTCATATACTTGGACAGGTTAGAATATTTGCTTCTTCATCTGATTCCCAAATTTCTCTGTTTTATCTCTCTTCAAAAATACTACACTTCAGTCATGTGAACATTCACATAGTGTACGTACCATAATCTGTTTAAGGGTCGAGTGAATCAACTCGGAGGTGTATTTATCAATGGTCGTCCTCTTCCTCACCATGTTCGAGTGAAGATCATTCAGATGGCCAATGCAGGAGTCAAGTATCTTTATTCATTTCTATTTCTTTTGGAGATCTTTCGAGTGGGCAATAAAGATCCGAAGAATGATCAAACAATCCAACCTCTATTCAGACCGTGTCAGATCTCCCGACAACTTCAAGTTTCTCACGGTGCTGTTTCGAAGATTCTGAATCGTTTCGCCGAGACGGGCTCAGTTCTTCCCGGGCAGGTATTCCATTTCCATACTCAAAACAGTTTCCATTCTGCCATTGTCACTCACTCGATTCCATCTGCTTCCATTGTCTCAGTATTACTCCCTATTCCTTCCCTCCTCTAAATCGGGTACTCTTCGATAAATCAATTTCCCTTCCCACTGAACAAGGCCCTTGCGAGTGTCGCCTCTTTCCGCCCCGCTGTGACTATTGACAGATTGCACCTTTCTCCGTCTGGGTTACTGTATTCAGGAGGGGATCTCGAGGGATACGGTAGACTATCGATTGATTGTAGATGGGTGGTACTCGATCTCGTCTTCCCGTGGAGGCCGTGGATGCTCAACTCTCCGTTATCGTCGATGAACATCCATCAGCAACTCCCTGTGAACTGAGATCCCTTCTCATCAAGACTGGTAATCGATAATCGATTGACTACTGTAATCTCTTCCATTCAAGATGCGTGTACGAAGGCGAATGCTCCTTCGGTCTCTGCAATCAATCGATATCTTCGATCGAGAACTGCAAGGAGAGAGAGGAAAGTGGGTGCGAGACTGAGTCATTCGATCGAGAGCATTCTTGGATTGGATAAAGGTACGTTCATGATAAGAGTAGTCAGAATGAAGAATCTGTCTCTTCATGTAGCGTGCACTCTCGCCTTTTTGATCGGTGAGAATACACAACGGATAAAGATACGGATTCTTCATTCTGACAACACTATTTATGATTATTCAGCAGCATCTTGCATGCGTTTTGTTACACTGGTAGTTGCAAGGTAGATCAAAGTCCTTCTCCCCTCTTTCTCCTTTCTGTCACGCTCCGACTCATTTTCCAATCAAACACCAATCTTGTGTCTCACGCTTTTTGCAGTCGCTTTTTAGTCCTGTCGCGCCACTTTTGACACTTTTCGCTCTCGCGTTCGTCTTAATTAGTCAAAGAGTGCGGGGTCCCGAAAGGGCATTCGATCAATACGAAACAGAAAAGAGGGAAGTGATTGCCAATATCTCTTTACTCTCACGCACATTACCAGTAAACGTTTTCTCTTCATTCCCACCCTTCCGTTCCCAAGCCAATTCGAGAGAGAGAGAGAGAGAAGTGTTCAATCGAGAGCACACATTTGATAAGTGATAACGACCTCTCAATTCTCACAGAGGGAGAAAGAGAGGGATGGTCACTCATTGAGTATGTCTAATCTTTCCCCATCGTAATATGAAAGAGGTGCGAATATCCTTGATTAGATATGGATCTCTTCCCCCCCCCCCCCCCCCCCCCCAGTGGATGACCGCTATAACCTCATCAATTCATTATGCCACCTTCCCTCCCTTTCATCTATTGTTGGTTCAGTTACCGCAGAGTTATGGCCAGTCGAGATATCTTTGATGGGAGAATACCGATGCACCCAGGGGGAAAATCGTTGGGATATCACAAAGACTGCCACTGTCCCCCCTCTCCTTCACCTTCCCTCTCCTGTCTCTCCCTTATCTGATCAACACTTGCTCCCTATCAGTCTACTCGCAACAAATTAATGATCTCTCATAAATCGTTGGGGGTTCATTAATAACTCGACTGGACTGGCTGGAAGGAGCATAATTGGTAAAAGATAGACATCTCTCGCATACTGTAACTATCTAGTCCGGTCAATTGAGTTTCCGGGAAAGTAAAGGGACCGATGCAACAGCAAAAAGGGACTAGATCCATTTCGCTTGGGCGGTTACGGACTTGTATCTTTACGATCGTAGAGATCAAAGATCAATTCTTTCAGAGGATGGTCGTTCTTCTTCATCTGATGATGATTCATTCGATACTCGTCGAAATCGAACCAATTTCTCGCCTCAACAATTGGATATGCTCGAGGCTGCGTTCAATGTTAGCTTTCTGAACATTTTCTATTCTTTACAGTTAGAAAGACGTTTTTTTCGATGTGATAAATAAAAATAGTCGAATTGCTTATCAGGCGAACTCCTATCCCGATCCTCCTACGAGAGACGAACTGGTGCGGGCGACGAATATCAACGAAGAGAAGATCATGGTGAGTCTGGTAAACGTCGACTACCGTAACCTAGGGTGTGGCACAGTAAATGCGGTAGAGAAGCTGCCCGATTCTCTTTACTTACCATACTCTCTGACTCTGTCTGACTAGCAAGAAAACAGTTAGGTGATCATTTAAGCGGGTCGTTCACGATGAGGAAAGAAGAGGAGTAATAGAGGGGGAAATGATGTCCGAGAGGGGGCAAAAAGAGGGAAGAGTGAATGGAATTATGTGTGTTCCAAGGGGGAAATGAGACGGAAGAGAAAGAGGGATACCGTATTCAGAGGGAGAGGGAGGGGCCATTCACTTTCAGCCGTTTAGGGACAGGTAGGGGACCAGATGCACATTTACCGCTTCAATTTTGTCGAATTGTTTCGAGAAATATTTCGCTATTGGCAACATTATTGTGAACATTCCATTTATTTTATTTTTACATTTCCAACGATTGAGAGGGAGTGAAGAGTATCTATCTACTATCCATTTACTCCTCTCCATTGCCTCTTCACGATTAGGTGCTGTAATGATCGGATTCATGAGGGGACAGTGTGGTAATAGGGAAGTCATGAATCAAGTGGAGGAGGGAGGGAGAGGGAGAGGATGAGGGAGAAGAAGACAGGGGGCATCCCGGGGGGTAAGTGGCCATTCAGAGAGATACACACGTAACTGTTACCTCGTTTATGGACTCGTGACAGATTTCGCATGATCTCATTCGAATACCTTAGGGGTATCTTCTTCAGCCACCACATTTGAAAGATCAAAGATCAATTTAGACGTGGTTCTCGAACAGACGAGCTCGATGTCGTAAGAATCTTCCCTTTCTTCAGCATCTTCTGCCTGGATTGGTGAGTTTTCGATTAGGTCGCATAGTTCTGCAAAAAGATGCTCTACTGCGAGAATTTTGACGAATATCGTTCTGATTTTATTTGAAATTATTGAGATTCGTTTCAGCTAACACCAACACCCGGCTCCCTTCTCGGCAATTCAACCAATTTCCTCTTTCCCACTCCTCCCTCCTCATTTTGATCACTCTTTCCTCCTCTCTTCATATTAATTCCATTTGATCTTCTATTTTTCTCGGTTGCTTCTTATCTTTCATAGACATTTCACATTCCGCATAATAATTGTAGGCAAAAACTGACTCGACCGGGTCCATAAACCAAATTGGATTGATTCATACGCATTCCCCCCTAGGTCCCAAGATCACATATCTGAACATTTGCTCATTCCGGCTGTACAACTCACTAATAAATATTAATTGGTTTAGATGACGTTTACACTTGATTTGAATGGCCTTTCATTTGGATGATTATTCTCTCTTCAGCTTACAATTCAGAGATCTTCAATTCACTTCCTGATCGGATTCAATTCTTCTAATCTCTTTATCTCCAATTCACGTGACTTCCATCAATTCATCATTGCAGTCAATCGAGATCTCCCTTTGATTGCTCAATTTGTGATCTACAAATGAGTAATATCCCGACACCTCCTATTGATCGACCACATCGATAAGAAAGTGGTAGAACAGTCGATTTCTGCAGAATATTACAGAGGATTGATTTTCATGACATGCTAGATACATAAACCAACATCGCATTTCAGTTTTCTTGCATCATTTCCCTCAATCATTTTCATTTCCATTCGAATAGCTCATCTCTATCTCTGCACCCTATCACATCTCATCTCTCTTTGGGTGGGGAGGGGCTGTAAAACTCGAAAGTTATCTCGAAATCACCTGCCAATCAGTTCCACTTGACGCATTTTTTGCCCATTTGCAGATAGCGAACGGAGAGAGATCAGGGGAAATGGAGAGAGTGCAGAGAAAGAGACGGAACTTCCGCACGCTCCCACCCATTACTGAGAATGATTTAGTGATTGAAGAGAGAAATGAAGAGGCGTAGGGACGAGAAGAAGAGGTAGCTGTAGAAGGGAAGGGGATCGAAGGAGGGAATGATAATCGGAAACTGATAGAGAAGAGAGGGATTAGGGCGGTATTCTCTCTTTATTGTGATGGTCATGAGAGATAATGATGATGATATTCACACTTGGATGGGATATCGATAGAGTGGAGGGATGACCTTAGGCGAGGGATCTTCCAAGAAAGGATAAAAAGATTTTTTGCAATAATCGAACTTTCTTATGACAAACGTGAAGACCGTCACGAAATTGGTGATAACGCAATTCAAGTTGGTGATGTTTTCATAATCAAATTTTCATAAGTTATCAATTACCGAGATAGTCAATTTGAGAACGGCCGAAAATTGAACAATGATCATTCTGAACATTGATCGACATTATTCCGAGATAAATTAATCTCCTAATGGCAACTGTAAGAAGTGATGGAAATGTGGCTGATCGACGGAGTTCCACAATAAAATAAGATCGAAAGTTGTAGAAAGAATACACGCGAAATCGGGAGTGGAATACTTTGATACGACTCCGCTTTACAACAATCACTGGAACGAGATTACTGCTGGTGGCCGTCGAATCATCGGTTAATCTTTAGATAAAGACTTTATTTTTCAAACACAGTGTTTTTGTGGTGAGAAGGGGGGAGGGTAGCGAACAATTTCGTGATTCGTTTGACGTTTCCTAGCGATATTTGCTATCTTATTATTTTCTCAACAATTATTTGGGTAGAGAGACTTATTGATTCATTTTAATAATTCAAAGATCAATAATTCGATTATCCAATTCCTCTCGTCTCCATTTTCCCATTCTCTCCTCCTCTGATTCTACTCACTTCCTTTGCTCTGTGTAGGTCGATCGACATGAAGTGAGTTTGTACTATTTATATTTCTAACTTGTTTATTTCACTTACACTTAGATTATAAAAACTTCTCTTCATGTTTGGCTTCTGTATTTAATAAGTACACTCAAATAGTGTATAGATTCTGATGACCAATTTCTTCAGATCATGGTTGTCTTTCTTCCTCGACGCCCTCGAAAGAGAGGTTTGTACTTATGATGAATTCGGATGATTATCATTGAATCTGCATGCATTGATAAAATGATGCAGAGTTTGGCCAGGAACCAGGAGTTGAGGAGTTAGATATTCACATCAACTCCAGGTTATGTTTCTAGATGATTTGACTTTGGTGTTCGTTGCATTCTGAAGTTGGTTCAATTATATATTGTGAATCTATGATACAATATTTCCGTGTCCAGACCCAATTAATGACAATGAAATATTTTTCAATGCGATTAGACTTCATTCAGGAGTCTCGTGTAGATGAGAAGGAAAAAGCGCTAAATGCGCTACTCGAAGTATTGGTGGAAACCGAGGCCGATGATCCCCTTTCAGTTGGCTACAATGAAGATTATGTGAACACAGTGAGGATACGATTACAGCATCGCTCAATTTAATGTTTCGTCATTGCAGCCTGTGCGATCACTTGTGCGATCGGATCTGGACCGTATGCACGAAATGGATAGCCTCGGATGAGATCTCTCATGAGTTGATCTTTGATCTTTAGGTCGACAATACCTCTTTACACTGGATTAACAAAAAATATGTATGCGAAGATTCGAGGAGGGATCTCTTTTTTTCAGGTAGCGCAAATGAAGGGATCGGAAGATTGATCCGATACTGGGTGTATCGCCATGAACCATGTACCGTGAGTAGACAATTTATATTATTTACTACTGTGCACAATGGCATACGCATTTTTTTGCTAGGGAATATCGTGCCAGAATTTTTTTAATAGTCTCTCTGTTTTACATTTCTCGAAAATCGCAGCGCCATGGATATAATGACACAGCTGATGATGGAAAAGGATCATAAATATTGAATGAATTACAGGATATGTGCAGCCGAATGATCGACAACGAGCTGATCTTTCCATGGATCTTTGAGGGAATCTGCAGTGACGACGATAAAGAGCATGTGTGAGTTGATTCGTATTTGAACTCGCATTTCAAATAATACATTCATTCAATTGCTTATCTAGTTTTAAAGGGGGAGGGGTACGAATATTTTCTCATATAAGCTGAGCCTGTGGGGTAATAGGGATGCAATACCCGATCACAGATCACTTTATCCGAAGTTCTAGAAGCGCCTCTGAACCTCACTAAGGATTTTTGAAGTTTCATTGATTGTGCAGGCACGATTTGGGGTACTGTATTCTTGTATTGATTTCACTCGATTGGCAGTCGAAAATAGCAGCAATAGTGAGGTTTGCACACGGCGGGAGTCGAACCAGCGGGTGCCGGATAGCGAGGCAAAAGCACAACCACCAGGCTAAGTGCCGTTATATTCGTTGAGTCTAGACGGCCTAGTTAAGGGAGGGGACAGAGTCAACCGCTGTGCTGATTACTGTAGTTACTGCGGGGTGCAGTCACGTCGTGGTGGGACCCACCAATTTCGATTCGTGCCCATCCCCCTTTAAGAGACCTTCCACGATAAAACGTAGCTTTTAGGATGGGGCCACGGATGAGATTTCTGCAACCTATGCCAATTTTTTTTTGGTGATGTTGTCATATCAAGTGCTGATATTTGGCCAAAAATCTAAGGTTTTGATGCACTCTCCGGATCCGATCGAAAGTATCCCTGTCTTCCTTCTCCGAGCAACTTGCGAAAATGTCCAGAATATCGAAGAAGATTCTAAAAATAGAAGAATGAAAAGTTAATTCATTATTATCAGCTACTACTTCATCGCTGCCAGAATCCGTTTAAGAGACCTTCCATGAGAGAACGCACCTACCCCACGGATGAGATTTCTGCAACCTATGCCAATTTTTTTTTGGTGATGTTGTCATACCAAGTGCTGATATTTGGCCAAAAATCTAAGGTTTTGATGCACTCTGCGAAAAGTTACAGGCCCGGCCCAAAAAAAGTCGATTTTTTCAACGATTAAAAATATACGCTTTTTTTTATTTGTATCGTAGTATTTTTGCACGTAGAATCGGAAAAAGATACTTAGAAATTCATCCGACATCGTTGAAAAGTCGAAAACCGTGATTTTCGATGATTTTTATTCGTCCTGAAAATTTTTTTCATCTGTGTACCTTTTTTGACTTGAAATTCGGATTCTACGCATAAAAGTACCCCGCACAGTATTTTTTTCACAGCCATCCGAGTACGCGCCCGGATAGCGAATCTCCTGGAAGAAAGCGCACTTAGTGCCCGCGCGCCGAACAACGGTGTCTAAATGAGATTGCGAAATTGTGAACACTCTTTGCCCAGTGAATTTCTTCATATTCTTGAAATTTTCACTTAATCTTCATATTCGTTCACTATTTTTCATCTTCCTGAGATTGTTCAGTTTACACTGATTGCTGATTTCACTTGATTTGGCAGTTATCTTTTATCTCGGATAACATTAGCTCAACAATTGAGAACGCTTGGGAAAAAAAATACAAATCAACGTAATTAGTTCGAAAACAAGATTTTAATATAATAAGAATTGAAATGATTCATAGATAGATCAGCATAATCGTATGTTATGTTGTATTACTTCTCGATTCAAACATCATCGTCAATAATCGGATCATCATTCTCGTTGAAAAGTTCATTGAAGCTCTCCCTAATGATGTCATGGATCACATCGTCTCTTTCTTTTCCGAAATCATCAATATTTTCTTCATCTTCATCAGATAGATCACCATAATCTTCCTCATCGTCCTCGTTCAACATCATTTCTTCATCCTCATCTTCGTCTTCCTCATTCTTATCTTGTGTTTTTCTTCTCTTCGGTGCGTTCGGTTCCTTCGCAGCCTTCTTCTCTTTGAAAAGAGTTCCAAAGTACGACCGAATCTGTTGAGCATTCATTCGTTCGTATGGTTTGATGCTCTCCTCCTCCTTCATCAACCTTTCGACCTCCGCAGGATCCATCTTTCTACCGGACACGTCTCCTCGTTTAAAAAGTTTCTCAGCAAATCTCTTGGCCTTTTCCGAATAAACACCACGTTTTCTCTTCAATCTGAGTGCCCATCCCGCTTTGGAAGAGAGATCGGCTCCATGACTCATCTCTGTCATCGCTTGCGATACTTCCGAAAGGACATTATTATGCGCTTGGACGTCCTCAAGGTTCCTATTGAACAATCCAAGGGCGTAATCATATATGTGAATCTTCTCAGGTCGAATGCGATGTCGACCGATTTCCATATGACGAATAATATTACCGTAATTTTTGAAGGATGAACTGCATTCTTGACACGTGAACAGTCCCTTTGCTTCCTTAGTATCTCGTGTCCATGATCATCAATCTCGTCAACATCGTCAATCTCCTCTTCATTTGAATCTTTCTTGGTTAGATAGGCAGTCCAGAATCGATCGGGATTATCACCCTTTTATATCGATGCTTCGAATCGATCGGGATTATCACCCTTTTGTATCGATGCTTCGAATCGATCGGGATTATCACCCCTTTGTATCGATGCTTCATCTGCCTTGGCTGATTCAGAGGAAGCAAGAAATCCGCCTTCTTCTTCAATCTTGAGAACACGGGTGAATCCAGAAAGATCAGTGTAGAGAGACATCTCCAATTCCATAAAATGAACTGCAAATGAACTGGCCGGTGAAATTAGAACGAGCGAATTGAGGAGTTGCATCAATGAAGAGTCCAGCACCACGAGCGAGAACTAATTCAAGTTCATTCACAATTCCGAACTGATTAGTTTCTTAATTTCTTTTCTTCTTTTTACTTCGCAGACTATTGTTTCTCAATTTGCAATTTGTTGTAACCAATTCAAACGCTTTGTTCAGATTCTCAAGGTACTCGATCGAGGATCTTCATCCGTAATGATCTCCTGAGTCCGAAGATGAAGGCATCCATGGATGGGGTAATTCTCTCCTCTTTTGATTGTGGATATGAAAAGCCAGCAGCGTTATCAATACGATTACGGAATGATCGAACAGACTCTTCGCTCCCTTGTTCCATTCTCGCCAGTACTCTTCGAGCGATTCGAATTTCCGCTTGTGTGTGAAACACATCAAAAAGAGCCTTGATGTAGCCATCCTAGTCGTCGTTCCGTTTTAGTTCTTCAGGAATTTGTCCGTAGAGACGGCGCTCCTCATTCTCGATGAGACTCTCAAATACTCTTTTAGCAGTCTTCACTTCAAGCTTCAAGACTGATTGAGCATTGTTGAACTCATCGACGAAGGATCCGAAGTCTTGCGTTTTCAGATTGAACTTGGATAGCTTTTAAAGAGCTTTGATGACTTTCTCGTTATTTATTGCATTTTGCCTGTCGATCAAACGTTGTACTTCAGTAGTAGATGGATGGTGAGCGACTGGCTGTTTGTTACTACTCTTGTTATTTCCCATTTTGATATCTGAAATGTATACATGAATGCAATTCGAAACAAAAATATGCGATAATGAAAGCCAGAAAAAAACAATCGCGAAAAGAATAATTCGAAATTTCGGAGCAAACACGAGAGTGTATTTATTCTGGGAAAGTGTGCAGAGACGATTTTTGAATAACCAATGGGTATTTCATATAGGCGACAGCAGAAGATCATACCCACAGGAAAGTTGCAGCATGTAACTTTAGAAACGCTTCTTTTCAAGACAATCCAGGGGCCTTTTTAATTATGTTGATTGGCCTTTTTAATTATGTTGATTGATGTTTGAATCGAGAAGTAATACAGCATAACATACCATTATGCTGATCTATCTATGAATCATTTCAATTCTTATTATATTAAAATCTTGTTTTCGAACTAATTACGTTGATTTGTATTTTTTCCCAAGCGTTCTCAATTGTTGAGCTAATGTTATCCGAGATAAAAGATAACTGCCAAATCAAGTGAAATCAGCAATCAGTGTAAACTGAACAATCTCAGGAAGATGAAAAATATTGAACGAATATGAAGATTAAGTGAAAATTTCAAGAATATGAAGAAATTCACGGGGCAAAGAGTGTTCACAATTTCGCAATCTCATTTAGACACCGTTGTTCGGCGCGCGGGCACTAAGTGCGCTTTCTTCCAGGAGATTCGCTATCCGGGCGCGTACTCGGATGGCTGTGAAAAAAATACTGTGCGGGGTACTTTTATGCGTAGAATCCGAATTTCAAGTCAAAAAAGGTACACAGATGAAAAAAATTTTCAGGACGAATAAAAATCATCGAAAATCACGGTTTTCGACTTTTCAACGATGTCGGATGAATTTCTAAGTATCTTTTTCCGATTCTACGTGCAAAAATACTACGATACAAATAAAAAAAGCGTATATTTTTAATCGTTGAAAAAATCGACTTTTTTTGGGCCGGGCCTGTAACTTTTCGGAGAGTGCATCAAAACCTTAGATTTTTGGCCAAATATCAGCACTTGGTATGACAACATCACCAAAAAAAAATTGGCATAGGTTGCAGAAATCTCATCCGTGGGGTAGGTGCGTTCTCTCATGGAAGGTCTCTTAAACGGATTCTGGCAGCGATGAAGTAGTAGCTGATAATAATGAATTAACTTTTCATTCTTCTATTTTTAGAATCTTCTTCGATATTCTGGACATTTTCGCAAGTTGCTCGGAGAAGGAAGACAGGGATACGGTCGTGATTAGATACTTCAGGATTCTCAGAAATGCAATCGTAAGTATTTTTAAAAAGTTTGTTACCTTAGGCAGTTCAGTCGCAGAGTACCATCTTCAATCGGGATGCTATCTGGATCGAAACTATCGAAAGTTTTTGCTGGGATAACGAGATGACTGAGGCCATGTTGGCACTCGTGAGTGACGAGATAAAATTGAGTTTCAAACGAACAATATGGCCTCTTATTGTGACCCTTCTTTGCAGAGATTTAATGCAAGATTTATTCTATTTAAATCACATACAAGAAAAGCGATAAATGGGGATAACATAACTGTTCATTGAAAGTTAAATATGCAATATGCGAATGAGAATATTACAGACCGAAGATTGCATGTATATTGCAGATGCCTTCGGTGCTGTACAGATGGGCGATGCCTAAACTGAACAGAAGAATTGGTTAGAGATATTTCTTGAATCTACTCCCTCCCCTCACAATGACACTTTACCAGTCCTCAACAATGAAAATATCGGATCATGCACTACCTACTTGCAGTCAGTCGCATCATTCTTCGTGTACTGAAGATCTGTCTCGAATCGCCGGTGACTCTACAGAATCTTCTTGGGACAGGTACAGGTATGTATTGGGCTAGAGCCACAAATTGTCCATGGACCGTCATGGACCATCCCGGCCCGGCCTGGACGGATTGTTTTCAGAGAGGAATCAATCTGGACTGTACTTCATTCCATTGATGAGCTTTGTTCTTTGCATGTGATGCTTATTGTAGCAAAAGAAAACGGCTCATTGATTAACCTTTTGTGATAATTAATTGTTCATCAGGGATCTCAAGAGAGGAACGGACCACATTTTCCTCGAGGAAGACTGGGCGATTTGAGGGCAGATAAACAATCGATGCTATTTCGTCATGATGAGACGAACAACTTGCCCATACTAGATAAATACGAATTGCAATTATCTCTTCCAATCTTCCAATACTTGTGATCTTCCGTGACTTCTCGCTGTTTTCCGCCCATTTTCGTGACGTTTCAGGCGTCTTTCGATGGTACGATGTACCTTTTCTCTCATTTTTTGCACTTGATTCTTAAAAATGAAATGATATGATTGTAACAACAACTTTTATCGATAATCACAACAACATGTGTTTCGTTTTTTTCAGCATTCTTGAAAAACACCCTGAATTCCGTCATCAATTTCGCGAGTGGACGGGTGGTGGAGTGGATAGGAATGTGGTGGCTGAACTAGGAAGAAGCATTCCGCCCAAGTATCTTTTTACCATTATTTTTATTGTTATGGATTTTGAAATGAGCATCACTTTAAACATTCTTTGGATAAAGTTGGACTAGCATTCTCAACTAAAGTCTATTGATGAGCTTTGCTCTTTGTAAATAGTGTTCATTGTAAAAAGAGAAAGGAAGGAGAAAATGGCTCATCGATTGACTTGATAACAAATTGTTCATCATGGAACTCACACGTGGAACTGATCATGAATTCTACGAGGAAGAAGATTGAGATTAGAGGGTAGAAGAATTATCGATCGTCAGAGGAGACAAACATCTAGCCCATACTCGATAAATACGTATTCGCATGATCTCACACAAATGCATCTACTCTTCACTTTTTAAACTGACTTCTAAAAGTATGAAAACTGAAACAAAAAATTCAGAATTTGGAATACAGTATACAAAATGGCAAAAAAAGATTATCTGTTTAGCTAAATAATTAGAACTGCAATAGATAGCTCGATTGCTTCATTCATCCGCTTATTCTTCGAAGGGAGCTCTTTCTCTTCATCTTTTCTCTTTGATTCTCTTCTTTTCTCTTTAATTCCTCTTTAGATGACAAACCTAAGAAATGCGGCAAACATGTAGTGAAATTGACTTGCATGAGCAAACTGAGGTAACTGAGGTAATATGGGTCAAATTTTGACCAGTTTGGTACGGGCACAGTACTGTTGGAGTGACTCTCGTTTCGGATAAGCCAAATGAAACATATTCGAAAATCACATTTCAGAATATGTTTTGGGTTTTATATCTAATATTCGAAATGCAAGAAAACGGGATAGCTAAATTCGGAAAGGGTTCGAATCGAACCTCGCTCAGGAATAGCAACTGTTCATGTTTCATTAATTTCGGAATGAAACCACAATTGCATCAAATTCAAATGTTCCTTTTTTCGTTTGGATAATCATTACTAGTGCGTTACCAAAGACCACAATTGTAAAATCTTGAGAACGTTCGTGGGAGTGTATCTAATTAATATTTCAACGACTTCCAATTGAATAGTTGAATGTGTCGTGTTCACGAGTAGAGAAACCAAATCAACCATTTTTTATCGACACATCAAATAAATACTCACAAAATGTTGATCAGTTTGATCATTGTACCACTCGTGCCGTCCATAATATCTGAAATTAAACTGACTTCTAAAAGTATGAAAACTGAAACAAAAAATTCAGAATTTGGAATACAGTATACAAAATGGCAAAAAAAGATTATCTGTTTAGCTAAATAATTAGAACTGCAATAGATAGCTCGATTGCTTCATTCATCCGCTTATTCTTCGAAGGGAGCTCTTTCTCTTCATCTTTTCTCTTTGATTCTCTTCTTTTCTCTTTAATTCCTCTTTAGATGACAAACCTAAGAAATGCGGCAAACATGTAGTGAAATTGACTTGCATGAGCAAACTGAGGTAACTGAGGTAATATGGGTCAAATTTTAACCAGTTTGGTACGGGCACAGTACTGTTGGAGTGACTCTCGTTTCGGATAAGCCAAATGAAACATATTCGAAAATCACATTTCAGAATATGTTTTGGGTTTTATATCTAATATTCGAAATGCAAGAAAACGGGATAGCTAAATTCGGAAAGGGTTCGAATCGAACCTCGCTCAGGAATAGCAACTGTTCATGTTTCATTAATTTCGGAATGAAACCACAATTGCATCAAATTCAAATGTTCCTTTTTTCGTTTGGATAATCATTACTAGTGCGTTACCAAAGACCACAATTGTAAAATCTTGAGAACGTTCGTGGGAGTGTATCTAATTAATATTTCAACGACTTCCAATTGAATAGTTGAATGTGTCGTGTTCACGAGTAGAGAAACCAAATCAACCATTTTTTATCGACACATCAAATAAATACTCACAAAATGTTGATCAGTTTGATCATTGTACCACTCGTGCCGTCCATCGTATCTGAAATTGATCTTTGATCTTTTCACTGTATGAACTCTACTAATTGAGGCGGACACGTAAAGTGGATGTAGATATGAAGAGTAGATACCTTCTCGACTCTTCCCTCCCTCCCTCCCTCTCTCTTAATCTCACCTCTCCTCCCGCCTCTCCCCCATATCTCTTACATCCTATCACCAGGGGCAACCAGCCGTTGACGGATATGAAATTAGAAGAGAGAGAAGGGAGAGATCAGAGGAAAGAAGGAGAGTACAGAGATGGAAGAGAAAGGGAAGGAAGCATGGAGACAGGGGAGACACACTACAACTATCTGATATCGAGTCGAAAGGGAGAAGGAAGGAGGGGAAGAGGGAGAGGGAAAGGGAGAAGCAGCCTTGTCCAGTGACAGCACTACTCTCACTCCTTCTAGTCTACTGTAGCTGACGAAGGAGTACGGTATCAGGTGAGTACGGTAGTTGAAGGGACGAAGAGAGGGAAGAATCCCCTCTCTTCATCCCGTTTTATACTACCCGATCGGGCACCATAGAAACGATAGCTGTCTCTATCCCGCCTCTTCAGTTTCTAGGAGCAACAGTTACCATGATAGCTAAATAGGTGAGAGGAAGGGAGAAGGGAGGGAGGAGGGGAGTGATAGAGGGATAGGGAAGGGAAGGATCATCTACAAGGGGCTTCCTAAGAAGGGGGAAGGATACTCATTGGAGGGTGGATGCCGAAAGGGGAATGAGAATGGTTATTATCGTATTGTGAAGACTGACGACAGGTGATCTTGATGAAAAGCCCTCTCTGACCAAGTAACTCCCTTCTATTCATCCAGTTAATTGGTCTCTCCCTCTGATCCTTCCATGCCTTGGGGGGAGGGGGGTAAGGGGGCGGAGCTTAGTTGACCCTCACTGACCCCTTTTGCTTCTTCTTCTGTCTTCATCCACTCTAAGCTCCGCCCCCTTTCGGGTGTGTATTCCTCCTTCATTCCCCATTGGAAGAAGCTTCTTCATCATCATTCTTGTACCTTCTCCCTCCCTCTCCTCCCTCTCCTCCATCTTCTTCTGTTTATCGCTCTTCTTCTATCTCCACACTCGTTAAATCTCCCTCCGTCGACCGTCTTTTCCCCACGACCGTATCCATCTTTTCCCCTTACTCGACCGTATCCGCAAGATGGTCCACGACTCCCCTCATGGATACAACTCGCCCGATACAACCATGAACTCGGCCTTCCATCTGGTAAGTAGCGGAACTGCCGGATCCGGGAATTCCCGGCTCGGCTCAATCCCGGCCCAACATGTGTCATACTAAGTTCACTCCTGCAGGTGTCTCCCCTATAGAGTCTTTCCCATAGTCGCCATTTCTCCCCTTTCTCTGCTCAGAGATCATAACGACTTCTTCGCGCTTTATACTTGGTATCCATCTTCACCCATTTATCCTTCTTTCAACCATTTCGCAATCGTCCTCTATCCTACCGTTCTCCTACTCATTGCATGTCTATTTTCCATTAGTCCCTTCTGACTCACTTCTAGTTCCATAACCACTGCATTGATTCCCTCTCTCTCTCCACCGGAAGCATTTCCCTCCCTCTTCTTCTCTTCCATCTGAGGTCCACTCCTTCGTAATCGTTGTGTGACTGGTACTGAACTCCCTCTTCCAGAGACGAACGTCTGAGAGGAAAGAGAGGTGGAAAGAGGAAAGAGTAGCTATAGAAGGGGGATAAAGGGTGTCTAATTGGTGCCCATGAAGTCCTTCCTTCTGTAGTGATGATGATGACAGACCTCTCACTTACCTCCCCTCTCCCCTCTCATTTCCCCCTCCCTTCCCCTCCCTTCTCTTCCCGCAAAGGACACTCCCTCCTTCTCTAGCTTATTGATTATGTAGAGAGGCGCACACACCAATGAGAAACGAGACAGATTACGGTAGGAGTACTCTAGGGAGGGATACGGTAGTAGAAGATCATTATTGATTGTTATTGTAGATGCCCCTCACTCGAGTGATCAAAACGGAGATTTCAATGGAAGACGAAGAAGAGGTTAGTAATTCCCTTCTCCTTCGAGAAGCCGAGACAACCAATTTCTTCCCTTTTGAAGCCAATGGTCACTTCCACTATGCGAAGCACGATTAGTGAGTGACCAGAGGTAGAGATGAGAAATATCCCCCCCCCCCCCCAAGATGAGGCTTCCCTTCTCTCATCAATAAATTAGACCGACTTCACCCGCAATTTCCTGGGCGTTAAAAGCAGCGGAGATCGATACTCAGTGTGAGAGAGCGTGTGAAATGGAAAGAGTTCAGTGGAAATCAGTCATATTCAATGGACAATTTGAGGTTATCGTTGATGACGAACATCTATTGGTCGACCACGAAGAGGATATTATAACTCAAGCAGATAAGGTAAGACGGTAATGGTTTTGTTGATATGGGTATCTCTAGAATTGCACCTTATCATTTCTCAAAGTTATCGAAATTTTCATCAGGAGAAAAGCCATTTCCGTTGGTGACAGTCAATGGGTGCTATAGTCAGACTCCCTTCTCTCTCTCTTTCCTCCTCTCCTTCACGAGGCCGCATTTCCCCCTTCCGCACCGGTCACAATTTATAAGGACAGCACAGTTGAATTATAGACGCAGGTGTGGTGGGAGAAGGGAAGGGAGGGAGGGACCACCCTAACGAGTAAAGGGGTGAAAGGGTCTATTGAGAGAGACCACCTTTGAGGAAAAGGGACTGTAGATGAAGAGAGAGAAGGGAATGCATTAGATCTACCGCATCGTGAATAGAAGAGTTTGGATAGATTGCGAAACACGGAACGTGGTTTAGGATACGTAGAATAATCGTTACGCAACGAGATAGGTAAGAGATGGCGTAGAACGATATAGCGAATACTATCGGGTGAAGAAGGAAACGTTTGTGGGAAAGGATCATTAGAAGTACAAGGAATGACGGAATCGATGGGTATACGAATGGATGAAGCGGATAGAAAGATAGATGGATAAAAGAGATCATAAATCAGAGCTGTCAGTATGAAGAGTGCACCATTCCATCCTTCGAGTAAACTCGTCACTTCGACAGGTATCAAGCAATGCGCGTTGAAAGAAGAAATGTCTTCTTCAATCGCTCAACACAGTTCCTACCATCGATAACCGACTCGACAATACAAAAAAAGGAGAGGAGAAGAGTGGGACGAATCTACCCATAGGTAGTCTCCCTAGACAACGAATGAAGAAGGGGGGAGTGGGCCTTCCCTTCTCTTCCCCCCTCCTACGGCAACCAGCAGCAACCACCGTTACCAAGTCGACCGATTGAGAGAAGAAGAGGGAGAAGAAGGGGAAGATGGAGGGGAAATATAAAGACTACTCTCCTCCTTAGAT
This sequence comes from Pristionchus pacificus, assembly GCA_000180635.4. Classification (NCBI taxonomy): domain Eukaryota; kingdom Metazoa; phylum Nematoda; class Chromadorea; order Rhabditida; family Neodiplogasteridae; genus Pristionchus; species Pristionchus pacificus. The sequence continues at coordinate 13,770,353 of CM026576.1, forward strand.
ACCAATGACATCCTGGAGATATTGAGGATGAGGATACCATGGTTACCATGAAGAGAAAAAGAGATGAAGAAGATTTGATGGAGATTAGATGAGGTTCAGAAGGGAGATGATGGAAGGATGAAGAGGAATGGATTAGGATGGGATAGATGATATGATGATAGGATGATAGGATCAGTGGTAGGATGGGATTACATAGTGGATAGAAAATGTAGATGATGCTAAGTGGACGTTGTCAAGGTAGTAGTGCAGTAGGATGAGGGAGAGAAGAGGGTTCCGTGCAATGAAATCATGTGAGTGAGCATGCATGAACGGGTCCATGTTTGTACATCGACTCGCGTTTCCCTCGCTTCTCGTCTTGCTGCACATCAGACCCGTCAAGAATCTAGTAGATAAACAATCGCACTCATTCAAGAACGTTACCAATGATTTCATACCATTCAACTGTAATCATCATGATACTGATCTCTTCATTTCAGCAATACGTCCTCCTTCCGAAGAGTGGCGATCTACTTCATGTCTCCATCGATAAAGATGGTTAGTTCAGCACGAAATGATTAGTGATAATCACTGATAGCTGGGATTCTTCATCACTTGCATCATGCACACGAAAATGCTTGAATTGCATGCATTCTACAAAAACGTTGATGAATGTGAATGTTCAATCGGCTGATCAACTGATCTCTGATCTCTTATTGTTATCATATCTCCATTTCTCCTTAGTCTACCGTAGTCCGCCCACTCCTCTGGTATCCTTTTCTCTCCTTGTCGGCTCATAAAAAGGGTATTCCTTCTCTTTCGGAAAGAAGCTTGGCCATTCATATTCAATCTAGAGAAGGCGTATTAGTTGGAGTCCCCAGACAGGTAGAGGGACGATAGGACCAAAAAAGGACTTCTCTTCTCTGAAATGGAGAAGAGAGAGAAGAGAGATGACTCGATCCTTTTGTTGGCCTAATGAGAAGCGAGAGTGGCAGAGAGAGAGAAAGGGAGACTTCATCCCTTCTCTCTTCTCCTTTTCCTGTCCTCATTCTTCCCTTTTCTCCACGTTGACACTACGGTAGTCTCCCCCTTCCTTCCCCCTCAATGGATCTCTACAATACGCAACTCTTCGGTTTCACAGCAGCAGCAGCCGCAAGTCGTCTACCGTACTCCTCGTCGTCTGCCCTCACGGGTAGTACGATGGGTCAGACTAGTGATCAGACAGGTAGATGAGAATGTGAGCCATTAGAGAGGGTAGTTCCAATCTCGGGGTGTCACCTGCTCTGGTAGATTAGGGAAGGGAGAGAGGGCAGTACCTAGTAATCATCTCCCGATTCAATCCAGAGAACGGATTGAATGGAGACCTACCGCGGATTTATTCCAGGGGTTAGGGAGAAGCACATGTGCCCAACTTTTATTATTTTCTGTTTCATTAATGTTTCTCGCACCTAAGATGATTGTCTTCCTGATCTTGAATCTCATGCTTGAGTGGATGCCATCCTCTCAATCTCCCAATCTCTCTCCTAATTTGTCCTCCCCGGGCATTAATTCTTTGCTTCACTTCCCACCTTCGATCATATGGCGACAGCTATGACACAAACACGGAAGGGAGACTGTTAGGGGAGAGAGGGAGGGATGAAACATGTGCTACCACCCATTAGTCTCACGATTAGGGGTTGAAGAGTTATCCTGAAATGTGTGTTAGGGACCGTTATCAGATCAGTTCAGGAATGCAGAGTAAGAGTCCGTCAAGTAAGGGGCATTTTCCCTATCATTTTTAACTCATCAGTCTTTTCCCATCAGTGAGTCATTAGAGGGTTTTGGGAAATAAATCAATTGGAGACCGTTTTCACATTCAGATCAGTTCAGGAACGCTGCTCTTTGCAGATACAAGTACCTACTATTCTGATCATTCCTAGTGAACGATTTACTGTAACTGAGTTCCGATAGTAAAGCTTAAGTTAGCGCTTATCCTTTAAACCAATCAGAAAGTATTTTACTCATTTTTATGTGATTTTTGTCTTTTGGGCGAAACGAACGAAACGCCTACCGTAGTCTCTGCCACGTCTCCTTCTCCCATAGGCTGAGACTCCCCTTTCTCCTTCTTCTTGAGATATCCCGCTGGGAGTTTAAGTCACGGTAGACTAATACTACTGTAGATTGCATCGTAGACTGACTGATTAATTAGATATGGTGAAATGGAAAGTCGATCAGTGTAGTAGAGTGGTCGTCCTCCCACCAACTGTACACGTAAGGAAGACTGACTCCTTTCCCCTCTCTCCCCAATTTCTCCTTAGCATTCATTTCCGTGGTGAATTCCTTCCTAAGCGATCGAAATCTCTGAGAAACGGTCGCTACCAACTACTGCTACTCTTCTCCTCTTCCTCACTCCTTCTCTTCGATAGGAGGGAAGAAACTCCTCGGTCGATTCAGTTACCGTTGGAAACGTCTCCACTTCTTCTTCCCCCACACGAAACTGAGAGAGAAGTGAAGGGACTGAATTATTGATCGTCCCTAAACATGTAAAGCTCGGCATTGTCCTACGATAGGAAGAAGAATAGGAAGGAGGAGGAGGGGGGAAGGCACCACGTCCTCCTCTTACCTCCCTCTTCCTCATTCATTCACTCCCACTTGACGAGCTGACGTGACTACCGTAAGACTCATCGATAGTCATGAATCCCGCAACGCTCTTCGATTACCGTAATCAATCACTTATCGATTACTCGACGGCGATGCGACTGAGAACGGCAATGTGTGAGTTCATTTTAATAGTGTCCAAGATCTCGGTCACAAGTGCAATAATATCAGATCAATCTCTTCAACTTCCTTCAGTTGTTTGCACTTCAATATGTATTTATTTCATTCTATGAGTTTACGAATTCACTTGAAGCAATCTTGGAATAGAAGCGGATATCACGTCAGAATAGATTGTCATTATGTGGATGATCTCTTCTCTCTCTCCTTTGACTTCAATCGGAAGAGTCATATTTGCACCTGTCGTCTCTTCTCTTCTCTCAGTGCCATCATTCGCCAACAATTAGAGAAGAATAGCGATTATTGAAGAAGAACCGTTTAGAATTTCCTTTAAAAATTTTCTTCCCCATTCTTCAAAATGTAAAGATCGTCTTCGTTGAGATTTGCTTCTTTGATAATAACAGGGAACGTCATTTGAAAGTTGCACGCAAATATTTTTTAAAACGTTGTGTATATTGTTGAATTCTCTGAAAATGAATCTCTCCTGAACATTCATTCTGCTCGTTTGAATTCCTCTTGCAAGTCCATTGCACTAATTTGAAAGAATTCGTTGCTCAACGATTAGTGCAAACCTCCGCTGACTTGCATGGGTAGAATAGAGGTGAAAAGATCCATTTAGGAAGGGGTTTGTTTAGGTGACATTCTATTTTGTTTGCACTGCATGTTTTCTCTACATTCTATGTTAAAAAAAAGAAAAGGAATGTGTGACTTTAGCAACATTTTTTTCAAAAATAAATAAATTGTAGGTGTTGACGATTCCCTTCTTGACTCGGCCTCTTCACTCGGTGCGTATGCAGTCTCAAACAACTCTGGTAATTAGCTAAATTACAAAAATAATTAGCAAATTACATGTTTCAGGAGGATATTCGTCCGCAGACTTCGCTATGGATACGTACACTCTCGCGGGAAATCTACCACAGTAAGAAATTGAATTAATTAAAATACTAATTAACTGTATTGGCAATGAGCGTTTAAGAGTTGTTAGTAAACAGGAAGGAAGAGTGTGCCTGCTATTTCTGCAGCCGCGTGCTTTCTTCTCTTTCTCAGTTCTCTGACTGAATGTGCCGAGTGAGAATTCTGAATAGGTCCTATTTCACCAAACTCTACGACATTTTTTTGCTCCCCAACGAACTCCTCCAATCAGAATAATTCCAGCTAGTTACCCTAAGAGCTGCAAGGCCATTCCAAATGCGTGCACAGAATGCCCATTTTTCACTGTCGACTAGGCCCATTTTTCCTAGTTTTATGATTCATGAAAAAGTGCAGCGAAGACAATTAATTCATTACAGCGCCTACCTCTCGTATCCCGATGCCACCTACCAGGCTTACTACACTCAGGTTAGAAAAAAAAATGAAAATTAAATTTCCAAAATTTTTATTTTATATTTTTCACAGAAATCGAAAATCGCGCTGATCCACTGGGTTCTTCAATAAAATTAATTAGATTTAAAATTAAATCAAGGGAAGTAGAATTCCTCTGGGCCCAACGCGCATAGTAATTGTATTGGATCTCTCTTCCATTCCTTTCTTCTTCTTCTTCCTCTCTTCAATCACCCCTGGATACCACTCACTCATCCCATCGGGGGCATTCGCTTGACCTCCCCTCTCCCTCCTCCTCCCTCTCCCTTCCTCCTCTCTCTTGGGACAGGGGGGAAACTTGGACGGGGGGTGGCTCACCTAATCTCGTCGCATCTCTCTCTCTCTCTCTTCCCTCTTCTCTTCCCCTCCTCTCCCCTCCTCTCCCCCTCTCTTCTCCCCATTCCCCTACACACTCCTCTCTCTCTCATCTTGGCCCATTCTCTCTCTCCCTTCACTCCGATCACTCCATCGATCCGTTGCTATGCGACACAAATCAAATCCAAAGAAGGCCGATACGACAACAGCCTCGACGAGCCACGACGATGAGGTCAACCTTCCTTATTTATCCCATTCTTATTCTTCTTTTGACCCTGCTTTACCCCTGTTGAAACGGCACAGTTCAAGTATTGGTTTAAAACCTGATTTGCGCGCGCGTTTCTATAGAAATTGGCGTCGTTTTCGATTGATCGCCTTTTGCCCCTTGGAAACGGTTGAATGCGATCAGTGGAGAATTGGGGGAAGAAGTACACTTTTAGCGTAGTCAATCGAGACAGAGAAAAAAGGGGAGAAGAGAGAGAGAGAGAGGAAGAGAGAGGAAGAAGTGTAGTGAACGAGAGTGTAAGAGATGGGCACATATGAATACAATGCCGTTGAATGGAAGATTATGAGTGGCAAGTGAATAATTACTAACGATTTACTTGAAAGTAATGGAAAAATGATAGAATCAGTGGAAAAGCGTGAGTTAAAACTCACTGAAACCTTGTTAACCTTTGATTCATTCAGTATCCGTCAACAATGCCATCTCCGACCTCATCGACTAACTACATCATTACTTCCAATCTCGCTGCGGCTTCGCCATCTTCTGGTTTATTTATTATTTATTTAAATATATAAATTAAAACGTGTAAATATGCAGTGCTCGTGTGCTTGTGAGTGCATATTCATCATTCATTTCACCGTTGCTTTTCCATTGAGTGAGACCAGTTGAATAACAAGTTCTTCTTCAGAAGACGATGAGGAACGAGGAATGGCCGGAATAGGAGGACAGGGAGGAACAAGAGCACACCCAGAAACGGTAGGACAACCGATCACTAACTGACTTATTTCCCCCTTCTCCTTCTATTAGAGCATTCGTAGCCCCCGTTTGGACTGCCTTTGACAGGCGAGAGAAGAAGGGGACGAAACCACTAGAGATGAGCTAGAAAGGAGGGGAAACGAGAAGAGAGAGAGAAAGGAAGGAGAGAGAGAGGGAAACGGCGCGCTTTATTGGAATTTTTCGGGGGTCTCGGGAAGAGAAGAAGAGAGGGTCTATCGGATGGAACGCTACTCTGAAGAGGGAAAGGAATGAGGGAGATCTCTCCTCCTCCTCCTTCACTCTAAATCTCCCTTCTCCCTCCTTCCTTCGTGCTTCTTCTTTCTCACTATGGCAACGACAGAATAACTCCCTCCTCCTTTCCCTCTCCTTCACTTCATTCCTTTCCCACACACTCGCCCTCTTTTTGCTTTCCTTCGTGGATATCTCAGTCGAGTAAATAGTCTGCTCTACCAATCTACCGTACACTCTACCGTATGACAGTGGATGGGGTGGTCACTCGTATTGGGAGGTCCTTCCCTACTCCCCATCATCGTCATACGTCCATGACTGCACCAGGAGGAGGATACGAGAAGCACGTGGGTACAACACCTTGATGGTCCTGGTTCCGGGTACGGTATCGAAGCTGAATTCTCTGGTGTGGTACTGAATGTGGCACGCACCAGCTTTCTAATTGGGTGTCGCGTGTTGCCTAGTAACCGAATGCAACCAATCTATTCTCCTATTCTAGTACGATCCATTCCCTTTCCTTCCTCTCTTACTCGTCCATTCCCCCCACTTCTTCCTCTTCCTAAAAGAGGACGCGCCTACCCTAAATTGAGATGAGATGGGAGAATAGAAGGAGGGAAGAAGAGAGAGAGAAGTGGGAAGCAATCGTCGTTGATGGATCGACGGATAGAATTTCGAGAGGGAACGAAGAATATTGGGGAATGAACGAAGAAGAAGAAGCGTTTCCTTAGCTTTCCCTTCTTCCGGAAGTGGAGAATGGCCAAGTTGGCTCCCCTCTTCTCTTCTCTCCCCTCTTCCTTACTCTCTCAATGCTCTTCCGGAGACGATTGAGGGCTGAAGAATGGGAAGGAGAAGGGGGAATAGGTAGAAGGGTGATGAATGGATGGAGATGGAGGATATTTCAGGTCAATTGGCTCAAGGCGAATTACGAAAAGGCCGATGGATCTTCGCTTCCGAGATGCACACTCTATCAACATTACATACGGTAAGAATCATTCTCAATTCGATGTACATTTCGTACTGTAGAGCAGTAGAAATTCTAAAAACAAGATTGGATCATCGCATCATCATACTAATTTTGACAAATGTTGAATCAAGGATCTTTCGGTGTATTTTGACGAATTAGATGTAGAGTAGAACGAATGAATTTCTATGCAGCAATCAATATCTTCAATTTTCAGTCACTGCAAATCGATGGGAATCGAGCCGGTGAATGCAGCGTCATTTGGGAAATTGATTCGATCAATCTTCGATGGACTGAAAACGAGACGATTGGGAACGAGGGGAAATTCGAAGTGAGTTCATCATCGAAGATACTCTAGCGTGTTCTTCAGCACTAACAAATAGATCAATGAAAACGAAGAAATGTTTAGCGTTTTCATTGTGTCGTTGAAATTGAAAGATACGATATATTTTCGCCTCTCTCTTCATCTGAATCTCAAAGATCGTTTCGCAATCATCTCGCAATAACATCCTCTTCATGCGGTGCAATTACTGCCCGTGATTGTCTGACAATGGCGAAATTAGCTACGTAATCCGTATTATCAATGGCGAAACCTACCGTATGCCAGACACTCAAATGCGGTCCATTGTTCTCCTCGGACCTCCATTAGTACACTTTGGACTGGGGCTGATGAATACTTCATGAGGCTTTGACCTGCTGCTTGTGGGGATTTCCGAGCCGGGGAATGGCGAAGGCCGTTGATTAGTTTGTCCGTTGCAGATATCACTACTACGGTATTCGGTTGCGACCTACGTCCTCCCTTGCGTCTTCTATTCAACACGATTTCCCGTGTGATCCTCCCCCTCCTACGAGGACACAAACCAAGAGGTGAGCAGTGAATCCATTGAGAATGGGAAGGAGATGATGAATGGAATAATTATTATTCCCTTCCAGTTCATCGAATGGCACATCTTCGATGGTCACGCGAAGAGGAGGAGTAACGACAAGATCAAATGTGTGAGTGAATCACGAATATTCATCATGGGTTAACTCGTGATTGCGAGCGGTACAATCACCCGTTATACTGATCGATATTGCTGGACTAAGAAAGGGCTCTTGTTACTGGACCATCAGTTGCACAATCATAATAGTGGCTATTTCAGTTCTCCCACCTCTTCCACAGTCTCTCCTCCCTCCAGTTCAACAGTGGTCGCTTCCACTCCAATCAATCCCTCCTCCATCTCCCTCGCTCCATCCTCCACCCCTGCAGCACCCCCTCGACCGGCTGTCGTTGCTGCACCAGCTGCAGCCACGGCTGAGTATCAGCATGGAACCGTTTCCAGCTCAGAAGGTTAGATTGTTTATTCTGCACCACTATGAGATATTTGCACCACTCCTCGAAGCACTCCTCATTCTTGATCACTGTATGAAACATATTCGGTGGTTCATTCTTCATCCCCTCTCATTTGTCCATTTTGTGCCCTGAGTATACCATTCTTGTGAAGGTAGTGTGTATCAATAGATATGAGTAAAACAAAGTAATAATTCAGATCAGCACAAGTGTAATCTCGGAGAGGGAATTGTCGCTCAGTACACTATCGTCTCTACTCCACACACTCAAATGGAATTGACGGCTGTCGGATTGACGATGGAGCATGCTCTCAAATTCGTCGAGGCATACTACCAGAACTGCCAGGTAAAGCATTCTTATCCATCACGGAAAGATCAAAGATCAACCTCGCATCTCTTAGGACGTTCTCTATGCGGTGAAGGAACTTCGTTTCGATGGAGTGGAAGACGCATGGAAGAGATTCTGGCAGTATGAGGAAGTGTACGCTCACTTTATCTTTCTTCAAATCATTATTGGTGAAAGATTAAAGATCAATCTCCCTATTTCAGTTCGACTGGTCCCGGTTCGATCACTCCGGATGTGAAGATTGCCCTTTGTTCAGTGGAAGCCGTGAAGAAGTACATAACGATCATGGACTTCTCCTTCCTCCAGGTATGAATTGAGAATTCGAGAATATGTCCGAAAATTTTAATTGTTCTTAATTAAAAAACTGAAAATGACTGCCTAAATGTATAGCATAACTGAGATGAACGAACGGTGAAACGTAACTGAATCTCCGAATGAAAATAAAGAATCGATTGATTATCTTCATTACAGATGCTCTGTGACGTTCTCGTCCCCGATCTGCTCGCACAACGATCACAAAGTATTTATTTGTGATTTGTTATTGTTGTGGTTATTGCTATTTTGATGTTATTGTGCTTTCGTCAATCATTCTTCATTGCGAGACCACTGCTCTTTCAGTCTCCGAGGCTCTCAATCTCCGTATGAGGAACTTCGCCAAAGTAGTGGAGAGCATTGCGAAGAGTTCGTGTGAAGGAGCGCCCATCGTGAGATTTACTATTACTTTTCATATTTAAATCAGATCAAATGTATTCAATCATCATCATAATCATTATTTTGTGCACGTCGAAGGTAGAAAACAATACGGCGGCTTCAGGAGATTTTCCTATTGAATGATTTTAGTTTCTGCCTTCTCAAATCATACAACCACGGACTGAAACACCCATACGCTTACCTTTCCTTTGCAGTTATCAGTTATAATGGTATCATTCCAGGACGTCGTCCGTCGCAAGGAGATAGCTGCTCGAATGATGTCACAGACACTGCGCAAGTATACTTCACTGGCGCATCTCTCGTACGCTGCCCGCCAAGTGTGTGATAGCGCCGATGGAACCTCGTTCCTGGCTGAAGACCTTACGAGGTACTGTAGATCAAGGTCAATTGACAAATGATTTTTCTAATGATGGAACTCTTTCAGAGTCGATCTGGCAGTCGTTCAAGAGCAATGCGAATGGGTCGCGAGGTACATTATTTTAACAACTAATTTCAATAATTAATTGTTATTCTTCGGAAGTATCGAAAATAATCAAATTGTGAAACATACTTCACTATTTCAGTTTCCGATGCGATTCTGACTTCGTTAGTCATCTAACAGAATCATTCAAAGACAATCTCGCAAAGAAGAAGACACTCGATGAATGGGCCGATTGGATGGAAGCAGTCGTCGATCAGGTATGTAGTGTGTCGAGGGCGACATTTACGAATCAAGAAAATCTAGCGAAAAATCAACAGTGTGTGCTCGGTCGACGTTTGTCACTTTGCAGATCCTCGCCAAGTACCACGATCGACCACACGACGAAATGACCAAACACGCGAAGGCATTCCTACTCAATTGGAGCTTCTTCAGGTATACGGTAGTCATGAATCTGACCCATCGAACCCTTTTCCTTCTTCAGTTCAATGGTAATTCGTGATCTCACTCTTCGATCCGCTCATTCCTTCGGTCATTTCCATCTTCTTCGATTACTCTTCGATGAATATCTTCTCTATCTAGTAGAGACAAAGTTGGCCAAGGCTCAGGATAGGCCGATTCTTGCCATTAGAGCTGAGGTAAGAATGCAATTCAATTGCTTCAATGCTTTTCTGAAGAAAGGTTCAAAAACAGCTGAGTCATGCTTTCCTTTCTAAACTCATGGTTCTATTGTAGAACCTCCTTCAAGCCGAGGACTTGGCAATGTTCGAATTAGGAAACGTCATCAAGGTCGAACTCCTCCAACAGGTACGGTAGCACATCAACGGCCTATCAACAACTAACATAATTCCAATCATCAATCATTTCTCCTTCAGGGAATGTACTCGGACGCTGCCTCATACTTGGCAGCCGAGCACCATTTCATGCACAAAGTAGAAGAGGAGGACATCGACATCTAAGAATAGTCGTCTACAGTACCCCTCTAGAAACAGTGTATCTATTAACAACTGACTTTCTAATCCGTCTCTCTTTACCCCCGAGTGATCATCTTCTTCTCTGTTCAGACCCGTTTTCTCCCTTATCTCTTCTCTTTTGTGATTGATGAGTTTCCATGCCCTTGACTCTCTCCCTTTCCTATTATCTCTCTGACAGAGGGGACTACCGTACTCCTGAGAGAGTCAATCTACCGTATCCATAATCGATTATTCACTTCTCGCTCTACTGATGCCACTCTTTATCTATCCAGGTTGATCCATCCCGCACAATCTAAGTCATTCTCTTTCCCTTCTCTTCCATTGTATGATCTCACTACTTCCATCCTTCTTTTTGTATCTCTTTTGATCTCAATAGACAAGTCTAAGATACATTCCGGCCTCCTCTCAACTATACAACTATTATGTTACTCTCTCTCTCATATTGTATCATCAATCTGTGATCTTCCCCCACTCTTCCAGTATCGAACTTCCCTTTCCCCCACTGTATCTCTTCCCCATCAGATAAATGTTATTTTCTTTCATTCTATTGGGTAAGCCCATCATGACAACTAACAGTACTGCTAACGGTCTCTTTCTGTATTGACTGATCGAGAGGAAGAGAGAGGGAAAGGTCTCTCTCTCTCTCTCTCTCTCTCTCTCTCTCTCTCTCTCTCTCTCTCTCTCTCTCCCTCTTCCCGCTCTGCCATTGTAGTTTTGGTAGAGAATGTAGAGAAGGGAAAAAAGAGAGAAGGAAGAGGGGAGGAATGACTAAAACAGGACATTCATTTCGATCGTTTCCCCTTCTCTCTTCACACTTCTCCAAATGTTTCTTCCGGCTAAAGTCCAAACTGTTTTCCAATCACTTTGATCACATGCCACATCCAATCTTTTCACACAAGAGTCACAGTTCGAATTCGATGCAAAGTGCAAATTAATCTCTTCTGGTATCTTCTCAAAGTCCCCGTTGATTAGTTCACATAGTCTATCATTTCCTCCCAATCAAGTATCACCCCTCTCCCCTCTACCCTTCCCCTCCCCTTCGGTCTCATGTACATAACAGGATAGATAGTCAGTAACAGTAAGAGTGATCATCAGTCAGTCAGAGTCAGTAGTAAGTTTATCCTCTCCCTTCCATCGATGGATCATTTCCCCCTTCCCATTCCCCCAGTCCCCCCCCCTCCCTCTACCCGATAAAGAGACATAGTGAGGGAACGAGGGACTGTGCATACACAATCAGCCTCCGATTCGAGACTAAATCCCTTCCCTATGACTATGCCACTCGCGAGAGACGAAAGGATCAGTGTTACAGCGCATTGTCTTTTCAATGGCGGAGGTAGTACAATCATTGTTTCGTTTTCTGAAGGGGCACTGTTGCAAAGGCATAGTTTCCATTAAGAGTTATTTGGAACCGTATTTTATGGTTGCTGAATCGTTCAACATTGGTAGGATTGAAACGATAAAGCGTGTGACTATCAAGGAACCGTCCCCCTTTCGAAACCTTTTATCAGTTAATGAACCCTTGATGATCCCTCTCCCTTCAGTCCACCTCAAGTCTTCCTACGACAGGAAGTAATCTCCCTCTCCCTATATCTTCTCCTATCAAGTGATTGACCCTGTAACCGATTGGTACCCCCTCCCTTCCATTCCCCTATCCCTTGACCGTTTTATCAGACCGCTGAATCGAATAAGAGAGAGAGAGAGAGAGAGAGAGAGAGAGAAGGAAGGGGATCGTTTCTCTTCTCTCTCAACCTCTGACCTTCGTCGAGAGAGAAGGAATGTGAGACCGTACGAAGGGACTGAGATGGGGAGGTGGTTGAGAGGGAGTAGAAGGAGAGGGGGGGAGGGGAGGTGGGAGAGTGGGAGACGAACTGTAGACTGTGTCTTACAGCAGCCAACACTCATGTGATGTCAAATACACAGTGAGCGAGAGAGAGAGAGAGAGAGAGGAGGAAGGTAGTTGGAAGAGTTGAAGAGAGTTGAGTCAGTCAAGTGATAATCAATAATCATCTCTGATCAGTTAGAGTACGGTAGGAGGGAGTACGGTAGTGGCTGATGCGTGACCCTTACTGGGCGACCATAAACCTATCACATCGAAATGGGTCAATCAGGCCAGTTTGCTGGGCTGATCTTATCAACGGTAGTGATAGTCTATCCCCTTCCTCTCTTTACTTTCACTGATTGAGACGAATGATTGGATGGAAAGAGAGATGAGAGAGGAGGAGGACTAGCCATCACTATCACTATCGGTCGTGGTTGTGGAACGGGAGGAAGGGGAGGGGGTCGATCCCTTCCCCCCCCCCTCCGATCCCCCTCTCTCGTCTCTCGAAATTCCATCTCGTCAGTCTCGATGGGGCTTAGCATACAACGATCGACTGTGCCCCTCTCTCTCTCTTCAACACAGAGTTGATCGGGAGTCGAGAGGAGAGAGGGAAGGGAAGAGAGTCTCTCTCACTCCTCAAAACTGTACAAACACCAATGGGAGTGAGAGATGGCGATAGAAGAGGGACGAGGAGGGCCTGTTAGCAGAGGCGAGTCTATTGACGATGAGGGGGACTCTTCTATTCAACGGAGAAGTCCATCGATACCCCTTCCCGCTTCCTCTGACTATACGGTAGACTACGGTAGAATGGATAGTAAATATCTTCGTATCGGCACAAATCAAAGCTATCAATCTTTAGGCCGGTCCGTAATAGGTCATGGATACGAGAGTAGTGACTTTAACGGAGGATAGAGGAGGAATAGGCCTTGGACCCCCCCCCCCCCCCTCCTTCCCCCCTCCCTCCTATGACTCCTTATCGGTAGAATCTCACCAGTCCCTATCGTCGCTCTCCCACCTCCCTTCTCCTCTCCTCCCCTCTCCCTCTCCTCCCACCTCCCCCCTTGTCTCTCCTCCCCTCAGTCTCCGAAGAGCCGGTTCCCTCCCTTCCTTCCTCCACAGTTTCGGAGGCCAATCGCTGTCTCTACTGTCGATTGTGATAAACATGAATGCCATTCTTTCTTCCTTCATTCACTTCTGCCTTACATACTCCCACCTTCTCCTCCTCCCCACTTCCTTCCTCCCTTCCTCCTCTCCCCCTTTTGATTGTTATCATCATCAACTACTATGTTATCACCTCGCTGACTTGACCTAACTTGACCGCCCTTCACTTTGCTCTGATCTTTGATCTCTTCATCCTTCTCTATCATGAGCTCATTCCTCCTCCTGCAGCTACCGTATCCCCTTCCTCCCCTTCCCCTCAAGCCCCTTCCTCCTTCTCCTTCCACTATACTACATGCCCTTCTGCATCTGTATTGCCTCTCGCCTCTCTCTCTTTCTGGAGACACGTCATCTAGTTTCTCCTCCTTCTCCTTCTTTCCCCCAATGATTCAAGACTCTTCTCGATCAATCAATAGGGGGAGGAGAGAAGGAGGGAGGAGAGGGAGGGAGGGAGAGAGAGGGAGACCGATTTGCTGACAGACAGAGACTGTACGAGTGATCGGGTGGCAGGGACTCTCTCCTCCCCTCTCCTCCCCTCTCCTCCCCTCCCTTTGCCCCTCTCTCCTCCCTCTTGATCCCCAACAGTGCGGTAAATCGCTCTATAGTCCCTCTCTTCTCGTCTCTCAATGTTGTTTCCGGTCTCGACTCTATCGATATAGGTACTTTGTCCAATTCCTCCCCTTTCTTCCTCTTGATCAGCCTAGAAACATCATCATTCTCTCCTTATCAGTTCTAATCACTACGCGCCGTTTTTTGTTGCTGCTTGCCTTCTGCAGAATAGGAATGTCTTCGAAAGTCAGTCCTCGATTCACCTTCCAATCATGATATCACTCTGATAAGTCTCTATCAGTCTCTCTCTTCTCTCATGACTTCATGCCAATCGATCTCGGGACCAAAACAAGTCAGAATTTCGTGCGAAAACAAGTCGTTCCGTTCGAAAATCGGGTGCTTTTTCCGGAAGTCGAAAACAGTCCAGTCGTCAGTTGATCACAACAAGACTTGCGCGTCCCTTTGAGAGAGGTCTTATCGCGATTTGAGTTGATTACGGTATTCATCGCATTGATCGATGAGTCTTGCTTACGCAACTACTAGTTGATTGTGGCAATAGGACCTGTCCCTCTCTCTCTCTCTCTCCCTTCCTCCTCCTCTCTCTATTCAGTCTAGATCAAGGCCTTTAACGTGCCCATACTGGGTGGGGTCTCTCTTCTCCCTTCTCTTCTCAATCTACTAAACCTCCAATCCTCTTCTTCTTCCATTGTGATATGACTCCTCGTGATCAACCCATTGAAGTCCTTCTCTTTCTCTCTGTTTACATGTCGATTGTTGATCTCTTCTATTCCTCTTTCCAATGTGAGTCCCATCTCACAGTCTCAACTATTTGACTCCATCTCTCTCTCTTCTCTTCAATCTACTTCAGTACACACAACTTATTGCCTCACCTTCTCCCTCTCTCTAGTGTAGGTGAGGAGAAAGGCAGAAGGGACTGTGCTACTACTGTCCCAACTTACCTCCCCTCCAACCCCCTCCTCTCTACTCTCAACATTCCATCACTGTTTTGCGCATGACTTTCCCTTCCCTGCCTCTCTCTCTCTCATTCTCATTCATTGCTCCCTATCACTTCTCCTATCACAGTCACATCATCGATTAATTAGTCCCGCTAATTAGTCCTCCCCTTCCTCTTCTTCCCTTCTCTTGTCTCTTCTCATCGTCAACCTTCAGATGACAACAGCAGATGAGGACTACCAACTACGATTGAGGGATATGGTAGTCGATCGACTTGATGAGGTATACTGGAGGGAGGGATACTGTAGGAGGGATACTGTAGCCCCCTCTAGATTACGGTAGACGGGGCTATGACTACAGTAGTCTCCATTCGTTGTGTCTTCTACGTGGTTTCATAGTCATCGAAAGTGGGGGAGGGGAGGGACGAGAGAGTGGGTGAATCGAGGAGAGTGAAGAGAGAGAGAGAAAGGGGGAAGAGATGATGGAATGAGCAGAGAAAAGAGGAGAGATTTAGTTCCATTTCTTTCTCCAGGATGGAATCAGAAAAGGCAATACTAAGGCTGTTTCTCCCTCTTGCTGAATCATGCCATTTCGAAGAGAGAAATTGGAAGAAACGATCATCGTGGAAAGGGGATCGATTGAAGTGAAGGGTCCTCGATAGAAGAGGAGAGGGGATACTGTAGTCCTTCCTTCTCTTTGTCTGAGTCTCCCCCTCCAAATGCCATTTAGCCCTGTCGTAACCTGTGGAGAGTGTGCAGAATGTTTCGACGTGTATAAGACTAATGGGTTGTAGGTAAGAGGGGACGAGTAAGGGGAGAGGACTGGGAGAGGGTAGAAGAGACAAGTAACCATCGCCCTTGGGACAAAGAGTCATCGAGGGGAAGAGGAGGGGGAAGACCCATACAACGGAACCATAAATACTGAGAGGGAGGTGCGGTACCAGAGAGAAGAGTGGACACATCCAATACAAATGGAAGAGGGAGGGAGGGAGATCAACCCTGGGGGCATCTCTCTACTTTCTTCCTATTGAGTCCCCTTGATTGGAGTGATAGGTGATACGGTACCCTTCCCTTCCTATTGCGGACTCCCTCTAACTTGTTTTCGATGGTAGAGGAGTAGTACTGGTAACTGTGCATGAGAGAGAGGGGTCCGTGTCTTGTCAATCGATGCGAGTGATAGTCTATCAGTGATAGAGAGAAAGAAGGGGGGGGAGGGGAGGGGAGGGGAGATACGCTAATTGGGCCAATAGAAGAGAAGAGAATGATAAGCGATTCACGAGTCTCGTAAACTGTCAACCAAGGCCAATAAAGAAACGAGAGAAGAGATAATGATCAATCGGCTTGAGAGGGGTGAAAAGATCGAGAGAAGGAAGAAGGCTGAGAAAGATCAAAGATCAATTTGCAGGCCGTCAGTTCAACTCATTTCCAACACAGTAATGAACCGATGGTTCCCATCCTTCGAACCCTTTGCGAGAATCTTCAATGGCTCGTCGCAGGAGTTAGTGGGGTCAGAGTGTTGTTATTGGGAGAGGGAAAGACAAGTGACGAAATGTGCAATGATTTGTAATTTCAGAAATCGGACCAAGCCGTCGATTGCGTTTCTTCACTGAGGAAATTGTTGAAGGATAAACCCCGAAGGGAATGCGATACAGATCGACTCATTTCACTGTTAGTTTCAATTGAATTTTGATCTTGTTGGCGTACCATTTCGAAAATCAAAAACATTGTCGATGACTCTTATTCATTGCGCTCCCTTCCGTTTCGATTACTCATCCATTGCGAATCATAGTCATGAGAAAGTGATGACACTCTATCAATTACCCATTCTCTCTCGTCGATCAGACAGGGCGAGAGATAACGGGGAACGGAGAGAGTTAGACGATCGCCTCTTTTTCGGCTGGACTCTAGTCAACACGATATCTAAAGATGATCTCTCTTGAAGAGACTTTGACCAAGTGGCTCCGATCGGGCATACGATAGGCCTACAGTAATTAGCTGCTATAGAAGACTGCCTAATTTCAGAGTCGCCGATGCTCTTCTCATTCACTTGACTGGAGTCGTGTCAGGAGTGGTTCCGAAGGTAATCAATATGATCTAACCCATTACCGTATACCCTCTAAGGGAGGTAATTCAACGGGGCTCATAGATGGGAATCTATTGGATAGCCCGTTTCTTCTTCTTATGGACTGCACCTTTCCTTCCTCTCTCTCTTCTCCTTCCCTTCACTCGATAGAAAGACCGATCGGACTGCGATAAGGAAAGGAGTGAAGGGAAGAAAGGAAGACAGGGGAAAAGAAAGAATTAGACTCGATAGGTCAGAGAATGAAGGGAAGGGAAGGCGAGGGACTGAATGAGTCGATTGGACTGACCTTTATGATAAGGACAAGGGAGAGGACTCTCAAAAGAGACCACCGACCGAATTGTCATTTCGAATGGACAGAGAAGTCCAGTTTTGCGAGTGTTCTGTCCTGGGGTCGATCAACCACCGTTTTCCCTTAGTCCATTTTTAACAGTTTCGAAGTTTCACGGATCGGGTCTCACTCTATTAATTACTGACAGCATTAACAACTCGATTGGGTTGCGATGATCATGTTTCCTCGTCATCAATATGTGTCTTCCAGCCGAAAGCCTCGATGCCGATCACTCCGGCCACTCCCTGTCTCACTCCCATTCCCAAGTCTGAGTCCCCTCCTGCCACAACCACTACGAGGACGAGTCCCTACGGAACTAGAGCGAACGATTCGGGTTAGTCAATTATTATATTCTGACTTCCATATTCAATGATAAGGCCTATGATTTTCGTAGTGTTTCTACGTACAATTAATCCTTTCAGTGCCAGCAAAGAAGGCCCGTTTGGAAGCGAAGATCAATGGTCTCGCTAAGGGAAAGATCGAATCATTCCAGGAGGAATCAATGAAGATGTGAGTGGTTACTCCCCCCCCCCCCTATCTCTTCCTTTCCGGGTCTTCCCCACCCTATCACTGGTCTTTGTCTCTCACTACTACGTGGACAAATGAGTGAAAGTCTCGTTGACGGAGTTAGAGACCATACAGTTTAGAGAGAGTCGACAGAGAAACGAGAGAGAGAGAGATACCAGCCCGAGGGGGCTATAGTCTATGAAGATGAGAGGATAGAGATAGGAGGGGATATCAATCGACATAGAGAGAGACTCAAACCTGTCCCAATGGAATGTGCAGTCCCCACGTAGTACTATTGAGAGGGCGACGAATACTAATCTGCTCACGCAATGCAATTTTGACTCAAATTGCGAGGGGCGATGTTTCCCAGTGATCACACGACGAAAGGTTAGCCGAGATGAGGTCATGACCGGTTGATCGGTTGGTTGATTGTCAGGGACTAAGATTAGAGGGTGCGGTACCCGCTTGGGGTCCAAGATCCGATCGGACCCGGAACCGGCTGAACCAGTGGTGGGCCACAGTACCACGGTACCACGGGAGATAGCATTTACGGGAAGAGAGAATGAGTGTGCGTGAGGGGCTTGAGCTGTAGTCGATGAATGGGAAAGAATGAATGAATCAGCGAAGAGATGGGGAAGACTTTGGCCATGGGAAGGGCGACTATTACTCCTCGTACACACAATGGGGGATCGGGCAGGACGACGTTTACTAATGAGTACTCTACAGGTTCTCGGACAACAACACGACGTTGACTGATCTGATCTCGAAGGGATCTCAACCTGTCGAAATTCGAGTGGGAAGTTCTAATGAGATGAGAGAAGAAGAGAACGATCCCAATGATGACAGGTTAGATTTCATAAATTGAGATCCTGATAGACCCCCAAAATATTTGCAAAATGATTCATGAGAAATTTAATCGTTGTCATCCTTTACTAGTAAAAGCAGTTGTTCTGAAGAGTTTTAACGATACTGAATGGCTTTTTGTTTCCTTCATTATTCTTCAAAAAGATCTTCAATGCGCTGAAGTTCTCTTTTGGGTTGATCAGACTACATTGAGAGACCGATTTGATTACGTGCAAGTCATTTGCAACAGCAGGACCAAAACATTGGATGCTTTTGCATCAGAAGGGTAAACAAACAACACAAATAGTTGCAAACCACTCACAACAAGACTCGTACTTCGCAATGAGCGGTTCCTCACATCGTTTTACCCTTTGAAACTATGGTGTGTTACTTGGTGTACTGTAGGACGACGTTTATCAATTGTCTCTTTCAGTGGAGTGATGGATGCATCCGGTTCTGGTCTCGAAGAGAATCCCCTGATTCGACTGCTGCAAGAGCAAGAGAAGAAGAACATCATCGTGAGACATGTGGACGGAGCAGACGACAACTCCATTGTGAGTGTGGGAAGAGGGCGACGATTACCAGTAGAGCACACGTAATGGAAAATTGACTAGATTTGCGAAGGCGACGTTTCCTAATGAATGCACCACAGGAGGAAGACGATCAAGGCGATGTGAGTGGAGAAGAGTACGACTTCTCCTCCCTCCTCCTCAACAACAGCAACGGCATGCTCAATGAGTGAGTGAGGGGTACTGTAGGGCGACGTTTACCAATGATCGATGCTGTTGAATATGACACTAGACGACGTTTCCTAATGACCACACGCCTTCAGTTCGATCGAGTTCTCGGATCCGTTCATCAACGAGCCGCCGATCTTCTCTCCTTCCGTCTCTACCATCAGGAAGAACACCCGTCGGAGTAAGCCAGAGAGTAAGTGTGTGGTGTAGCGAAGGGCGACGATTACTAGGGTGATGATGCTGTTGAAAATGTGACTAGCGACGTTTCTCTAATGCTACACCATTTCAGAGATCGCCGAGAAGGGATGCACTCGCGTGAACAGAGACCCCAATGCACCCAGACAGGTAAGAATACGTCTTTCCCTTGAAGTTTGATCATCCAGACTGTTCAAAGTGTCGACATGTTGAACGATTGCTAGTATTGAAAATGATGATTCAAGTCGTCTACACTGGCGAGATTACTGTAGACTCTACAGTAATCTCGCCATCCAGAGACAGCGTATGAACAACTTTTGATTCCCTTCTCTTCAGGTGATCTCAGCGTATCTCTGTTTCGTGGGAGAGATGCGATTGCGACGAAACAACGGAGAATTGCACTGCAACGGAGGAGAATTCGGACAGATGCTCAAGAATGAATGGACCAAGTGAGTGAAAAAGGGCGACGATTACTAGTCTGATACACGCAATGCAAATTTGGACAAGAATGATGGGTGGTGTGGGCGACGTTTACACATTCTATATGCAGGTTGACGGACCGGACTCGATACGAGATGCAGCACGAGGAGGACAAACGAAGGTGATTATCCATTCATTGACTTGTCATGACGTCATTATTTCGAAATTCTGACTGTTTTCCATTGTAGATACGAGGCTGAACTCGCAGCATGGGCTCGATCAGAGAGAAGACCCGTCCCCGGAAGGAAGGCATACTCATTCTATGTACTCGAACACTTCGAGAAGGTACGGTAGATGAGATGGATCAAGGAATCACTTTATTAAACGTTCCCTTTCAGTTCAAGGATGAGAATCCGGAGTTGGCTGAGGAGGAAGTGATCACGAAGTTGTTCGTCGATTGGAGAGATAATGCTGATAAGGCATAGTGAGTTGATTACCTTATTTGAGTTGGAAGAAGAGTCCCCGTCTCTCCATTTTACACACTCTCTCGCATGCTCGAGTAGCAAGAGAGAGCGCAGAATGAAGAGAAGATGTTATCAGTATCTCTATCGAGTTCAATGCTGTCACATTTCTTGCAACAAGCATGAAAAAGTGTGAACAGCCCGATCTAAAATGCCAATCTCTTCAGTTACTTCCAACTGCAGCAGAGAGACAAAGAGAGATTCCGGAACGAGATGAAGATATACACTGCGAGAATGGTACAGTCGGGCATCAATGTTGCCGCTCCCGGACAGGTACGGTATCTATAGGAAGAAATGATCGATCGAGGACTGACTGTATTCCATAAAAAAACAACTGAACCGTTCCAGAATGTGGTACAGAATGTGGCCATGAATTGGTTGCTGACAATGACAAGTTTCCCGCCCCTTCCCTTTCCATTCCTTCTCCTAGTTCCCCTTCCACTGAACAACCATGGACCAATCAATTGAAGATACCAATTTTTCCCAATACGAAGCAGCTTATCTGCAATTTCCTTTCGTGATAAGGGAATAAACTTGTAAATATGTTCAATGATATTCTGGATCATCACAAACTGAATAAATTTCTGCAGGTAACAATCACATCGAAGCAAAAGATGAATGGATCGACGAAGGATCTTCTCACTATGAATACTGAGAACTATCTGAAGAATGAGATCCTCAAGCATCTTGAGGCAGCTCCCTTCAAGTTCGAACTAGCTGATTAGTCGTCCTCACCACTGCACCCATAAAACACCGCACACCACACCACCTCATCAATAGCCACATACACACCCGATACACGACAAACAATTTCTACAGAGTGCCTTATGCTTTCCTTCCCCTATATTCGGTAGTCGTTTCGTTGTCTTAGCTCGTTTTCCTTTACAAGAGCAAACTCAGATGGTGCTAAATGAACAAATCTTGTCCCGAAATCATTGTGAAATTGACCTTCAGTTGTCGATTCTCTCTTTACAATACCCGTATACGTAGTATGATTGATGTCTTCCTTGACTCTTCTAATGTGCCCTATCTTTGATCTCTCATTACTATTGGGGGAAATATGACGCTAGTGAGTCTGTCAACACACTTTCTCTCCTACTTTTTCCGCTTTTGCCTCATATTGATCTACCCTTTACTTCTCATATATCCATTTCTTCCTTCATATACCCCTTGACTACCGTACCCTTCCGTGATACAGAACGACAATTTCGTTGTGAGACCTCGCCCCAATATCATAATTCAAATATTTGCTCGTTGTGTAACCCATGATCAACATATCAATTTTTTGACTGCTCTCGCAGCTTTGTGATTATTTTTCTTTCCAATTAGTGTGTTTTTCTATGTTTTCTCTCTTTCAAAAGAAGTCAATAGAGTATGACGTTTCGTTGAGAAAACATAAAGATATTTGAGTTGTTTACGATTTTCAAATTTTAATTTTCCCGCTTTGACCGCCCCGCCATTGTTTCTTCTCCTCCTACTATCGCATAGTATTTGTTCAAGAGTAATGCATAAAATGTATGATTTCAAACCTGAAGAAATGGTGAAGACACAAAGAATCCATATCATCCATTCATTACAAAGAATACAAAAACAAACTTGAAAGAAAAACAGATCTCTTCAATGCATGAAAAAAGTATTGAACTCTCGAACTTACACTACCTTCAATCGTAATATACCTTCGAATCTCTTTCTCGAGACCTTCCTTGTGTCCTTCCTTCTCTTCATAATCTCTTCTTCCTCCGTCCTCCACATTTAAATTCGACCTCCCAATCTAACCGTTCTAAGCTCACTTTTCACCTTCTCCCTTTGAAAAGCGGTCACAGTTCTGGAATGCCGCCTCACCTACTCTCCTTTCACTCTTCATTCACTGGTCGGTTAGAGCAGATGAGGGATCATTCGAATAGGGGAGAGACTGCCAAGGGAACTCGTTATTGTCTCGTTGCTGTGTGTTTATCTCTGTCTCTTCGCCCTTCGGGGCGCGCAAGGGCGAAGTTTCAACGGAGATGAATGAAGAGAACGGGATAATTAGAGAGAGACGGAGAAGGGCAGAAAATGAGCTGTTCTCTCTCACTGAAAGAGTAGGAAAAGGGATAAGGATCATCAGGGTCGAGGAGGGGAGTATAAAAGGAGGGGGATGGTTCTAGAAAGCATCAGCTCAAGCTGTTCCATTTCATTCCTCATTAAATAATCGTATTTGACTAGATACCGTACCCATTCCTACCGTATTCCTATTGCAGACTAAGAATGACTTTTGGACAATCAGTGGCCAATGTGGCCACATTCACATCGGCCGTAGCCATCATTGGCTCCCTTATCTCCGTCGGTTTCCTCTTCAATGATCTCAATCAATTCCACGAGATTGCCCTCGAAGACATGCAGGAGTTCAGAGTGAGTTGCGAATCTGTCCTACCGAACTGAAACTCAGAGATTATGGTAGAATTATCCGTAGGTTAAGGTACTTTAGCGAGTTGAGCCAATCGATAAATTACGGTTCAGGACATCGCGAACGACGCATGGACTCAGATGATCTCAGCGATTCCCTCATCTGGTTCCTCTCTTCCCTCTTCTCATCCCTTTGGTCGTGTCCCTCGTGCGGCAGGAGGATCCAGCTGTGGATGTGCTGCCGGACCGAACAATTGCCCCGCTGGACCCGCCGGACCACCCGGAGCCGCCGGAGAACCCGGTAAGATAGTTTATCACCTTCGGCCTGGGGATTGGATCCCAAAAAAGTATTCAAGAAAATGATTGATTTTGTACAGGACTCGACGGAGAGAACGGCAAGGACGGAAACGCCGGTTCAGCCGGAATCACCGTTACTGACTACACTGCCGCCGCATCCAATGGATGCGTATCGTGCCCTCAGGGACCCCAAGGACTCCAGGGACCCGATGGAGAGGCTGGTACGGTACCACACTTTCTCTGGTTCTGATTGATCATGACATTTACTCATTTCTTTCAGGAGAGCCCGGTCGCGATGGACACCCCGGACACCCCGGAAGAGCTGGACAGAATGGACATCGTGGAGCTCCCGGAGCAAGAGGAGACGCAGGAAGAGCAGGAATCGATGGAAGACCCGGAAGAAATGGAGGAAAGGGAAGAAATGGAAGAAGAGGACAGGGAGCTCCCGGAGGACCAGGAAGAGTAGGAGCACCCGGGCACAGGGGAAAGAATGGAGCTCATGGACGTAGAGGAGACAATGGAGCTCCCGGACCTCAGGGACCTCAGGGACATCCCGGACAGAACGGACAACCTGGTGAGGATGGATACCCTGGAGAACAGGGACAGAATGGACTCCCTGGAGCAGATGCCGCTTACTGCCCTTGCCCGCCTCGGTTAGTAATCTAATGATTACTGACTCCCTAATACCCGGTTCTGGTCCCTAATACCCGGTCTTTTCAGTGTGTCCCCCGTTGCCGTGGAATCTCCGGCTCCTCAGGCTCAGGGCTACGACCAGGCTGAGCCGGCAACTGCCGCACCCGCCTATCAGCCGGCTCCGGCTACGGGATACGAAGGAGGGGCTCCGGTCGCCCATCCCGCTCCCGCTCCTCAGGGATACTCGAGAAGAAGAGTCGCATAAGGGAACCCATAATAACGACCTATTCAATAAATTATTTATTAAATCCTGTTGTGTATTTACAAACAACCAAAGGCCACCGATGCTTACAAAATAGTGAACGAAGTAGAAATCTCTACGTTTCAAACCTGAAATGCGAACATTCCGACTGGAAATCTACTTTGCTGTCAAGACTAGTGACCTACTAGTCCGCGGTTCGGTTACTCGAGCACATGTGGAGATAACATTCCCTTTATTCGAATCATACATGTGGCAAGAAATACAGCCTTATATAGAGACATGGTCGTTAACTACAGATGGCACTAAAGGGGGAATGCTGACGGAGCATAACTAGGATTGGGAAATGACATGTGGGCGTATAACAGGAATAGGAGAAGTAAGGACATTTGCAAATCAACAATTTTCTTCTGTAGTTGTGTGATCATTTGCTCAATAATTTGTATCATAATTAGTTGACTCACGATTAGTCTGACCTCACCTATAGACCTGTAGGGAATCGAGCTATCACAATATCGTATTTTGAAGATTGGATGAAAAGTCTACATTGATTGACTTTGCAAATATGATGAACAGCTAGCAATCATTGAGATGCTGATTCAGAAAGGCGTTGGAAATTTTTTTGTCACTGGTCAACGTGGACAAGGATTCAAATGATTATTCATTTGTAAGAAATCTATTGAATTACATACATGTGTATTCGGAAATATTCATTCCAATAGATAGACATCTCTTTACCATTTTGTTATGATGACGACTCGAATGAGTTTGACGGAGGTTACTCATTGTATTCCATTCTTCTGTTTCTCGAAGTGTTCCGTGAGAGTTCCATAGACAATTGTGGAGATTATGTTGACTGGAAGAGAGAAGAGAAGGAAGTAGAAAGAATGAAGAGTTGATGACCACCATAACACACGAATTGGATCGGACTCCGACAGTCTGGACAGAGTTACCTGAATGATACGGTAAGTAATCGATAACTCATGGACTACGGTATTTAACCGATAACTGATGGAACACGAGAAGTGATCGATAACTGATGGAATGCGGTAACTTACCAGATAGTAGAGGGTTATGGGTGCAATGCATGCTCCAAGGAAGGAAAGGAGAATTGAACAGAAAGCTGCTCCTGCTATGCAGTTGTCAGAGGACAGGCGAATGGACCTGAGAAAGATCAAAGATCAAAGGACGAGATGAAAAGAAAACTCACGCGAATACGAGAACAATTGAAGCAATGACGAAGATTGAATAGATGAATGTGAGAATGAGTGATAGAATAGAGAAGGGAAGAGATGAAAGATCATCCCAATACAGAAGACATTTGAATACAAGTGATATCAATTGAAGTGATGCACACATTCGAGTCCAATCGATTATTGAGATGAAGCATAGATGAATTATCGATCGATTGCGATCCATTAGAGGAAATTGATCAGAGGGAATCACCATTGTGAGACCACTCGCGATGGAAGGAAGAAGGAAGAATGAGGGATGAGAGAGAGGGAGAGATGGAATAGTAAAATATCTTTATTGAACTCGAATCCAGATTGAATGAAGTACCCAATTAATAATTATCAATGCAAAAAGATATGTAAATGATCAAGATAGCAAATGGTATATCTGAGAAATTGTAGTAGATATCATAGCTTGTTTTGTTTCTGCTGGATCTCCTGCCGATGCCATGTACTTTTTTATTGAATTATTATTTCCTATCCTATCCTATATATTTCTTCTTTGATTTATTTATGAGTGCTGAGTAGACGATAAACTCGTATGCTTGCAGTGGCGAAGTACAGCAGAAATTCGGCCAAGGCAAATCCCGCAGAGGCCTGTCCTGGATGCGGAACAGTGATTGAAGTGAAGAAGAGACGCACACACGTGGAAACGGTCAATTCATCATTTCATTATTGCTTTCTATAGTGTGCAAAAAACCAAGTGTACAACTCGTGTAGATGGAGAACGATGTCTAATTGGATAAATCTGGATACAATAGCAAATTGTTCTCGTTTACAGGTCCACCATTCAGAAAGATTTCGAGACAGCACGGATCTGACTGAGATCATCAAGTGTTTTTATGGAGGAGGAAAAGGAGGTGATTTAAAGTTTTGAAAATTATCAACAAAAAAATCTTTTCTTTTTTAAAGGTCTAAGTAAAATAAATTGGTCAGAAGCACGTGTGTGTATCTGCTGCAGAGATCGTGGTATAACTACGAACTTCTCGATCCAGGACGATGACGAATATTTCACTGAGATAACAATTAAATATAACTATCTTTATTTGTTCTCGTTCACAGACATGTGACGCTCCATCGTCGCTTTCTGACTACTTTAGATGACTGTGTTGATCCGGAGGATGTAGTCAAGAGTGTATTTGTGACCAAAATCGTAAAAAAAGATTTCAAGAGGAAACTGAGAACGATGCAAAATTCAATTCAGAGAGGAGAAATTACGCGAAGAATCTAATGCCTCGATGCCATCAAAACATCATAACTGGCATAATTCCCCATTCTTCGCTTCCTTCTTCTCTCCAAAATATAATACAGGTAAAGAATTTGATCAGACTTGATGTGATTTGGTCAAGCTTCTGCACGAAAACATCATAACTGGCATAATTGAATGTCATTGTTTCATTATCCCTATTCTTAGGGGCCACAAGCTCCGCCCACTTTGGTGTGACATGCTCCTCCAATGAAAACGAGACGGGAGAAGCACAAAGTTCATTCTTAACCAAATCAAGCGTTCTAGGGCGCGTTGGATAGCTACTGTCCTAATCTAACAGTAAAGTCTTGTAGGTTTTGAAAAAGTTTTATCTGTGTTGGTCAAAAATCGATAATACGGCCTAGGTAGTGTCAATATATCCCTTTCCTGAGCATGTACCTTAAACCTACAGCAATATTTCGAAAAATAGTATTATTTGAGAATTTTTAGAGAAAGTTAGAGATTTTAATCTTGTCTCCCTGAATTGTGCTTTATTTTTAAAGTTTTCAGTACGCGCGTATTTTCTCGATTCCTATTCTCGCTAAACACAGTGTGAGTGCCAGAGGGGATAGTCAAATGAGAGGAGAGGGGGAAGAGACACACCACACTCCCTCTCCCTCCGCCTCGACTCTCTCTACTGTTTCTAACCCGTCGTGACTAGCACACGCTCTGCCTAGATAAGAGGTAATTTCTCCCTTGAATTGTCTCTCACGACTTGGCGAAGCTCTTGCCTCCGAATTTTGGGAATGAGTTGGAAATAGGCTCCGCCCCCTTTCCCTCTCGTCTCGCCTTTCCCCCTTCACAACAGTGCGTTTCGCGCGTACTTTTCGGGCTGTAGCGCAGCTCAGAAATAAGATATCAACAAACGGTCAAAAGTATGATGTTATTAAGGTCACAGGGAACAGTTTAGACACAAGTTTGGCCCCAATGCGACAAATCGGCTATCTGCGTTGTGGCCCCTACCTATTCTCCAATAGAAATTAGTCTTCATTGCAGCCCCTCGTTCATCGCCGTTCTTTTCATTTGCTGTCGTTTTCGTCTCTCGCACGCGGTTCGCTATTTATGGGCTGTAAGAATCCCGTTGCTGCCGTTGACGTCGTCGCTGTGGCCACTGACGGTGCTGCTCAAGTGCCATCGAACTCCGGCTTTTCATCCTTCTCCATTATCATTCATACATCGACAGCCACTGTCAAATCTGATTGGTCGCTCTTCCCGTAAATAATGATAAATAATTCGATAAAAATCCTTATTGTCGTAATGTGCAATCTCCCTCTTCATCATTCAATCGATATTCTTCCCCTAAGGATACTATCATTTTGAGATCTCATTGTGTATTCAATCCCTTGCCTAGTTCATTCCCATCTCTCTCGTTTCATCCCTCATGTTCTAAGGAAATTTAACAGATGAGAGGATATTCAAAGGGGGATAGGCATCAATGCCTGCTTAATTATCAATGCATGCGCCGTATCTTCTTTGATTTTCTTCTCGAACTGCAATAACTCCATCTACCGTAATCCGTACCGTACTCACATGATCCCAAGGGATTGAGAGGGGAAGGGAAGAGGAGATGAAGAGATCACACAATCGAGACTCAGAGTGGAAAATCGATTCAGACGACGTACATTCCCAAGGTAGTCGAAGGGAGGAAGGAGGAGGAGGGGGATAAAAGATTGACGAGAGAAGAGGAAATAGTAGGAGACAAATGTTCACTTTTGATGAGTTGAATCTCTTCGTTCACACATATCCTTCCTTATCTCTAATCATGATATTTGATCTTTGATCTTCTATTCTCTCCCATCATCATCCCATTCTTGCAGGAGGTGAATCCTACTCTCTCCCCCACGGGCAGATGTGATTATGAATAAAAGGTGAAACATCAACGAGAAGAAAATTATAATGGAGTTCTTATGTAATGGAATTGTGTTTACTTCGTGGTCAGTAACTTCTCCCTTTCTTGCTTACTACTGGTACTTTCTATTATTTATGTCGTGTATCTAATGGAAGGCTCGTGCGGTATACAATATCAACCATTCTATGACGGATTCAGCACTATAACACTTGTAATTAGTGGAATCGGAGGTTAGTCAATTCAATATTGATATTTTGAAATTGATTACTTCAGCGATCGCATTCGCTGTCATATTCGCTTGGTGCGCTGTGGATATGGCCAAGTACATTTTTTCATAAATTATGTCTCTATTTCCTATCTATATTCTCGCAGACTTCACAGGGAGCTCTCGCGAACTGAAGCGGCTCTATCGCTAATGAAGAGAAACGATGGAGGAAGATATTAGTTCATTAAAAAACAAATATTTTGTTGAGAAACATATTTTAGAATTGTTGTTGAAATAAACAGCAGACCGGTTTTTTATTGAGACAAAAATTACGAAAATGAATCTGAAATCACCATTTATTCTGCATTTTTAATTCTCTTTTTCTCAGTGACGCAAGAGAGGTCAATCAGAATGGAATTAACCCATTGAGAGCGAGGAGAACCTATACAAGTGGATTATTTGCTTCGCCGAAATGTGTTTACTATCAAGAAGAATGTAGAGCAATCGGTTGAATCGCATCAGAATCTGTATGTAGATAGATTTTGATTAATAAATTAAGGCAAAAACTTCAAGAAATGCACTGAAAAAGAGCGATCATCCTTTGTCGATCTATAAATGGCTTTTCAATTTTCATCTCAAAATAGAGACAACCACTTTGAAATGGTCTGTCATTCACTAAAGTCTTTGACTATTTCAAGTATCATTATATGTACTGCTCAGAAACCAAATTGCTTGAAGCCAGTCAATCGAGTTGTCAAGCTCGGCCATTTCAATTGGGGTTAAACGTATGTTAAAGAAGATGTTAAGAAAATGAGAGATGCATCTGTCTTGAACAAGGCTTCAGCTGAAAATAGAGTTCAGCCCACTTCAAAATGACAATTGAAGAGAACTCGAGGAGCTCAAAAGATTCGAGACGTTCTTCAAGAGAAACTGAAGTGAAGAATAATGATGATCCCTTCCTCGAACCCCTCACGTCCTCATATTTCTCTTCTTCCATTCTCTCTTATTATCCTCAGTCTGCTCTCACTTACCAATTCTATTGTTTCCTCTTCACTTTTCGCACTTCGTTCTAATTACCGGCTCTCCCTCTCTCTCTCTCTCAATCGCTGACGATAATTATGAGTTCCGGCGTGAATTCGCGCGCAGTTCAGCTTCGATTCTGGTACCAGATGGTTTTGAATGGAAGGAAGGGATGAATGGACGGATAGTCTCTCATTAGGAAGAGTATTGTCGGGACTGCTCCCGAAGACATCACTGCTCAATTACTGTACCCGGATGGATCATATAGGGAAAATAAATGTAAACCCATGCTTTCAAAACGCATATTGCACCTAGATAAACGTGTCAAAATTAGTTGTCTGAATGTTTCATGAGTGTCTCGACGTCACTCCCTCATTGTTCAGTCGAAGGTGTCACTTACAGCTTCTCTTTCTTTTCGAGTGTAACGGACTGCATCGGCAATTTCACTCGTATTTCCTCCGACCTCAAACATCTTCTCAACTTCTAATTTCATTCTTCGTTCTCACACTGGATTACTCCCCGTTTCTTCTCTCCCTTTTTTCCAGTTATTTCTCCTTCTCTTCATCTAAAAAATGGCGCTAGAGGGTACTTTTGCCATTTTATGACCATAAAGTCTGTCGAGAAACGCATGAAATTGCACGCTTTCTCATTTTCTACTGATATTTCACTGGATAGAGCTTAGAAGAGATCCTGGAAGTTTGAGAGAGTGCAGAGGAGCTGAATGATGATGAGGATGACGAGATAGCACGTGAAAGTGAGAGAGTGTCACATATTCTCGTCATTATTGCATGTTGATGTCGTGTCATTCTCGTTCTGATCTATTACTGATGGATTTGAGACCCTCGAGGGAGGGAGAAGAGGACTGATAGGTCGTAGGAAAGGACCAAGGTCGTACCTAAAAGAAAAGTTTGTTTGTATCCTGTCCTCTTTTGAAATATTCATTCATCCAGAGAACCAAGTAGTCATCCGAAATAATTGGCTTAATTTTTCAGCCTAATGGATAGAAGAATGTTCATTCTTCAATATTTCTCTCCACTTTACCGAGAAGAGAAATTCTGAAGAACGAACTTTGAACTACTGATGAGTGTGCAAACTTTTTTCCGGTTTTCGGCCAAATATTTTCTCGGAAATCCGTCTCCATCAATCTCATTCTCATTCTTCCACTCTCAGAGCAGTTGTCGCATTTGAAAAAAAAAGAAGTTCCACTGCTCCCTTATCTCTTCAGAACCTTTTCGTCCATCGAAACACATTCTCACAATGAGTTGTCAGTTTGCTACCTGAATGGTCCCATCATAATCCGTGTCTTCCCGTCCTTCCTTATTCCTCCTTCCTCTTCCTCCAATCACGGTGTGCTGTCAATTCGAGATGGACATATGTTCTTACACTGGGAACACTCACTTATTAGAGGAAGAGAGAGATGATGATGAATCAGGTACGAGAGAATCCCTTTGGCGGATCAAACTAACGAGATGTTGAGTAGTCAACGATCAATTGGGAAAAATGATCAGGCAGAAAGATATTGGAAAATGTCTGCGTTGATTCTGATTTAGATTCTAATCGATTCTTAGGTGGCAAACTTAGTAATTTTGGAATTATTCTGCACTTTAGCAAAATTTTGACTCTGTTATTTACCCACGAAACACTCCCTAGTTCCCTCACAGCAGTGCATCTGTCTCCACTATCCTCTCAATATCCCCTCATAATAAGGTCGGATCAGTCTCGAAACAAGAGGATGGAGTGAGATTATTGGAATTATTAGGTCTTTCGGTGTCTCTTCTCCTTATTGATGCTTGAGACGCTTCTCTCCTCCTATCATAAATCCATCTCTACATCTGTTGTTCAACCTGATTTACAGTATCCAGAGGGTCGAATCAGCACTGTTTTGCATCTGTTGGTCGACGCGGTCTATCGCATTGTAATTATCACGATTGCGCAATGAGTCTGTCTCCTCCCTCTCCCGATACAAATTAGGCGTGTAGATAAGAAAACAGATGGACAGATGTCTCAGTAACAATATTGACCCCTCACTGACTAATTCGAGACAGCTAATTTCGGTTGCTACCACCCAGCATGAGACATCTAATGATGTGAGAAGGAGGGCATGGAAGGGTCAGATAGGTCAAAGTGATTGATCCCTTCCTTTCCACCCCTATATGTCCCCAACAAGTCTCGTACTCATAATCATCGGATTGGGGTAGTATCGTCTCTATCTCTCTTTTTATGAGGGGTTCCTTTCTCTTCACGCTTCGATGAATCACAGAAGACACTCTTCATCTGATTGTTTCTTCCTCTTCCGGTGACCTACTCCCTAATTACTGGTGTAGTGTGCATGGTGCGGGTTCGTGCGACGACTTATCCCAATCGTCGTTTCATTAGATTTGTGACTAGAGGGGGTTGACTTTATTGGGTGGACGCGGAAGGAAGTGTCCGTCCCTCAAGAGATGATCACAATGAATTGTAATTGAGGGGTGGTCGAGTTGCTTCAGTGGGCATCTCTCTCTCTCTCTAGACAGGGGTCAATCAGGGAGTTCTTTCAGATCGGAAGAAGAAGACCTCAAAACCCACTTGAACCTCATCATTGCACCACACTAAGGTCATAATAATTAGTACTCTCCCTCATTTACGCAGTCTTTCGTCGGTTAGAGAGAACGATAGATCACGTGGAAACGAGAGAGTGGCTAATAAACCCTCGAACGATGCGCTCTTTGCGGCTCGTTTTCACTCGTTTTTCCATCGTTTTTGCCAATCATCATAGGGATTCAAGGACGAAAGGGAAGAAGTGATTGCATCGATTGAAGGAAGTGGAGTGGACACTTTCCATATGTAGAATGAGTCATTGTCCATTCCCCCTTTCGTCCTCTTAGATCTCTTCCCCTATCATCAAGCATTCTCTTATTCATTGGCTTATTCATGGAGTAGCGGCGTAGCTTTTGATGAGCGAAGATCGAAGAAAGAGAGAGGGGAGGTCTCCCACGATACGCTTTGTGTGGGTTATTTTGAATGAGGAAGTTGCCATGAATTATTTTGATAGCAGCTCAGATATTCTTCAGCTTTATCTTCTTCAAATATCATTTAACCAGAATGCAGTTGAAGGCTCATATTCTTCAGTGTTCATCTAACGAGTGGGTAATCTCAATGAATAGACCCTCGGATATAGAGTTCCGGGATGAGATAGGACAATGTAAGCATCAGTCAGAAACATCGATACACTCGTAGGGCGCATTGGGTTACACGAACACTGCAAAACACCGATCACATTACGCAGAGAGAGACTATCACATAGAGCAGTCTTCAGTCTCACTCAATCGATATACAGATCAATCTCATTCGATTCTTGAGCATCCGAGACACCGGATATCATAATTCAGGGGGTTCTCTGGAGAAGAACATGGTAATCCCAGAGCGGGTCCTTTGATGGGAGGAAGGAACCCACTGATTTCTATGGGCATGCATGGAATGGGAAGGACGAGAGAGTTGTTTGTCCCTTCTTCCCTCATCATTCCCTCAGGTACGGTATCTCTCATCAAGGTTGTTGGTTCTTGCAAATCTTATTCTGGAAATTTCCTTCCATCCCAGTCATTTTCATCTTGGTTGTCGGTGTCTAATAAGACGAGTAAACAGTCATTGTGACCTCTCATCTCGAGTCATTCGAGCCCCTTCTCTCTCTCTCTCTCCTCTTTCCTATCTAAGCATCACATATTTGCCCTTGCCATAATCCAATCAACACTATTGCATCTCTCCCTCTGGTCCTCTAGACTGGTCTCCTCTCTCTAACCGAACCCCTCCTTCCCTCCTTCTATCTTCCACCCAAAATAATCCCCATTCAACGTCTCAGCACGATAGAAAACATATGGGCCTGCTATGTTTTCACGTGATTATGCATGTTCTGGAACGGAAAACAGTCTATTATCTGGGTTACGGTAGGCGTCTGCAGCCGGGAAATGGTACGGTAGGAAGCGGTGTATCGACACGAAAAGACTACTGTATCCGCCTGAATGAACTCATTTACGCAGTCATAACATTGACTATCTTTGCCCTTGATCAGTGGAATCGATGGCAGGGAATGACCGATACACCGTCCCCATTACTCCATTGATGGCCCAACCCCCTGAGAGTACCAGACTATCACTGGATCCACCCTGTATCCACCCTCCTTCCGGACATAGAAAGCACAGTGGTAGATCGATCGATTACACCATCACAGTCTCTCTTCCCATGAGGTAGATCAGTGACCTCTCCCTCTTCCCTCTCCTCCCTCTCATTCACCCCCTTCCCTTCGTGTGCAACTCTCATCGATTATTCGTGTTTTTTTCATGTGTCCTATTCCCTGATCCAATCACCCCCCTCCTTCCTTCGATACCCATTCCTCTTCCCCCTTTTCAATAGCCCGTATCTCGCGAGTCTTTTCACGTCGTTACTTTGGGGGTCCTCGTTCATTACTCTCCCCTATCCCCTCAATCTCTAACCCGCGAGAGTAAGTGAGAGAGCAATGGGCATCGAGAGATTCAGAGAGAGCAATGGGCATCGAGAGATTCAGAGAGAGCAATGGGCATCGAGAGATTCAGAGAGAGCAATGGGCATCGAGAGATTCAGAGAGCGACGGGGTTCGTACCACCCTCCAGGGTGATTCATCATCGCTATGAAAGGTGTCCCAGGCCAATCAGTCATTCTGGCTGCGCACTCTCCTCTATTCCCATTGTCTCTCACTTTCTCTGTCGTGTGTGTGCTCTCCCCATTTCGCCCTGTCTCTCAGCTACCATTCAACAGCCCCTTCGTTCGTTGGACTAGGCAACACGTAAATTGGGGTCTCCCCTCAGGTGGCCCTCCCTCCCTTCTTCCCTCGTCCTATATTAGCATATGCCCGAAGCGGAACAATTGCCTTCGATTTACCCGCACACCATACATCCGGGGAACCAACCGCTTAGCTTTAATGGTACCGCGGGATCCGGGGGCAAGTTGTATCGGTGAGAGTGGTCACTGGGGACCGCAGCAATACATTACTTCGAGGGGAGGTAACCGATGGACCTCCGATGAAATTCAATTTGGTAGCTCCTCTTCCTGTCCTCAAGTGTTTCCGACAGTAGTTGTTGCATGGGGCAGTCGCTTATTCCACCTCCGCAATCCATTTACCGGCTGATGCTGCGACAATCGCGTCCTATCCGGCTCTAGCCCCGCCCCCTTCAATCTGTGGATTCTCGAGAGTAGAGAGGGGGATCAGTGGGTGTATCAAATGACCTCGGGAAGGCTCTTTGAGTCCTAGAGAGGACAATGTCACTTATACACTCTCGGAACATTTGCCGCCAGGTGCGCATATAGGGGGAAGGGAGACTGACTGGCTACTAGAGACCCCCGAGCGGTGATAGGGTATTGGGACAGGATCGTTCTTTTGCCTGGGAATGTTGATTGTTTGGCCCATTCCTACCCCCAGGACATCTCTCGCAGCTCAATCATCACTTGTCTTCTCTCAATTGGGAGTCTGATTAGTGGATGATTTACAGCCTCCCTCCTCTCCTCCACTCCCAATCTCGGTGTATCACTTCCCATTGGATCTCATCGAGTCTCCGATAGACGTCCCACTGTTCTCTCTTCTCCCCCATCACTCCATTACTCATTCTGATGAATATTCCGTCCTTTTTTCCCGTCTCGATCCCTCTCGCCCTAAATCACATTTCTTTGTCTCTCCACATAAGTTGGCGAGGCGCGTGGCCCCATTGTGATGCTGATATTTTACGGTGCCAAGGGGGGCTGGGTCTGGCACGAAGAGGGTCCTCATGGTTCTGGTTCACTGGCTCTGGCTCATCTCCGATAATGAAGTAGTGGTCATTTCGCGCAGTCTGGACCCAGCTGGAGCCTGTTGACCAGTCCTCCTTATTGGCTACTACCAGTGTATGATACAACCACCACTAGCCTGCCCTATTGGGACAGACCTCCCTTCTCGACCCATTGAGTGGAGTCGATATTGGTTTGGGTATTACCGACTTGTCATTCCCTTCTCTCACTTTGCGCTTATGGAATGAACTTTGAATCAAAACCCGCCGCCTTTTAAAGTATTCCATTTCCAATCGCATAAAAAGGACTCATATTGGGGGTGTTAATGATGCTCTTCTCTGTTTTTGGAAGGGGGAAGAGTTATGGGCCGGTGGCCTTTCCTCTTTTTGAATGAAGGACCCTTCGCCATACCTTTACCGGATACGGTAATGGCTTGTGATTATGGTATGAACAGCGGCAATTGTTCTTCCGCTTATCAGGTTATCAGATTAGTAAGGTTATCTCTATCGCTGCTTCAGTTTACAACTATGTTTTGGCTGCTACAGTTTGTACGCTCTTGTTGTAGGAAAGATTGGGTTTACAACGAGAGACACTCGGGCATATGATGCGATAGAATGATAAGAGGATGGGAACGGGCAGTGGGAAGGGAAGGACTAACCCATTGAGAAACACCTGCAAATTGCTGTTATATCCCGCACTTTCCATCTGTGTTTGAGGGAGAGTTCCCTCATATCCCTCCTCCTCCTATTCCATTCAGTATTGTATAGTAGATCTGAGCGCACGCATCCTTTATAGTTCTATAGCCACTCCGATCGTATTTCGTCCCGTTGAATCCTTAGTTAGCTTCTCCCTCCCTCTCCCTCTGCCTTCTCCTCCATGACTGGACCCTAATCAAGTTACCACTGGGTGGACTTGATTTCTGACTATGCTTGCACATGCCTAATTAACTCCTAAGCTAATTTACTGGGGTCTCGAGTATCCAAACAAGGCGCACGCAATGAATAGATTCCCTTGCGCAACCACTCGATCTCCTCCCTTTCTTCCCTTTGTCGGACATCCGAAAGCTTGTCTCCATGGGAGGATCAATGCCGTTTGCGCAATAAATATGGTGAAGAGAAACTTTGCGCCGATGGTGGTCAATGTTTATGTGTGTAGATGGATGGATGAATCTTCTTCTTCGTCTTCCCTTTCGTAGCATAAACCTCCCCCAGTGTCCCTCCTCTGTCGGCTCATGAGTGAGATCTAAAAGAGGACTGACCATCATTATTATTGTCTCGTCTCTCTCAATCTGCCTTTGTGCTTCTTTCTCTCCCCCGTCAATCCTATCGCTCTTTCGGGGGAGAAGCCCCACATATTGCACAGATGTTCTTAGATCGAGATAGAGGTTCAGTTTATTGGGTCCAGAGGCTGCTTTATCCTTCTCCTTTCCATCCTCTAATTCCATCTCACTCTTTCCACTGTACGGTTCGTCTCACACTTCATCACGATGAATGGTCAATTTGACGTGACAAGTCTTACTTACTCTTCGAAAGTAAGAGGAGGGGAGACTCCTCCCCCTGAAGGGAGCAATAGCTGTGGTCACTCCTCCCATTCTCCTTTCTCTAGCTCCGCCCCTTCTCCCCACCCTCACCCTCCTCCTCCTCTTCCTCTTCCTTCTTCTTTCAATGTATCTATCCCCCCTCCTCTTCATGGTCAAGGGTCGTGCTAATTAGATTCTTGCCTCCATCCTTGCAGCAGCCCATTCTCACTCATTTCGAGTCTCCTCCCCTCTCTCTCTCACTTATATCCCCTCAACGACCCCCCAGGGAAGACCATCACTTCTCTCTCACTACATACTCCCTTGTTGCATAATGCCCCTCCCTCGCTTCGTATCGCGTATTTTCGTACTACTCATTCCTACCGTAATCTGTGAATCAATCGATATTTTATAAGGGAAGAGTATGTCGTCGACTACCGTAATCTGCTGTCTGGCCCTTCTCACTACCGTATCCTCGGCCTACGATAGCACGAGACTGCGTGATCTGCCCGTTGATAACTGCGCCCATGGAGGAGCCATTCGAGATGTGAGTTGAGACTTTTGATCTTTGATCTTTGATCTTTGAGAGGCTCTTGGGTCGGTGCCCATCAAAGGTCTCTCTGTTGTTGTATCGTGGTGGATTATAATGGGATTAGAAGGTGATAGGTGTGTAGAGAGAGAGGAGAAATGGTCATTTGACAAATAAGCGGATATGCATGAAAGACTGCTTGCATGGCCCAAAATGGCTGATTGAGCCCCCCCCCCCCCCTCCCCTTCTCTTCCAATTCACTCGTCATTTTGAACGAGGCGAAAGATGTGAATGACTGATTTCCTTTCTTCACTCTCCACTATTCACACACTCTCTCGTTTTCTCTCGTCTCTCTGCGCTCTACTCGATTTGCCCGCTCTCTGCTCTCCTTGAGATGCTCATTATTTTGCACTAGATTGTAACAGATGGTGAATCTCTTGTCAGAGGGGGAAGGGATTACATGGAGGGGTCAGGTATGGATAGGCCTCCCCTCTCCATCCCCCACGGTGAGGAGACAAGAACACTTGAGGGGTTGCCACCAATCTGGATGCTCTTTTCCCTCCTGACTTGAATGAAGAGATGTATTCTTCCCATCTCCTCCCCTGTCCTAACCTTTCCCTCGCCTAGAAACGGACAAGGTCCATCAACGAAATTGACGATGGGCAGGAATAATCGTTATGGAGTGTATCTACCTGGTAGCCCCCCCCCCCTTCCCCTAGTCCAAAGATAGGCCAGGAAAGGGGAGACGCACCCAAGCGTGTCATGAGTTCCCCATTGAATGTTTCTCCTCTATGTCCCATTATTCATCCACATGACCCTTCCCTTTCCACTCTCAGTCAGCCCTCTTTTATGCGATGATGAGGCCCCGAACCATTAGCGGATATCCTGTGCCCATTTTGGATTTGTGTACCCAAAACTTGGTACCACGGTTGATCTAGGGGAAGGAGAACGGAGCATGCGCCAATTTGGTGGCAGGCTGGTGCAGTTGCGTAAGGGTATCAGTGAGGGAGAAGAGAGGGACTGGATTGGAGCTGAGATTGGATAATTGGGGACTGCTCGAGGGGCGCAGTGGGGAAACAACTGACGGAGGATTGATGAGGATTGAAAGAAGAGATCAAAGATCAATTCATTGTCATTTCAGGGCAAATGCGAGTGCACTCTCAACTGGACTGGACCCAAATGCGAAGAAGAGGTGAACATCGTGACCTATGATCTGACCCGATAAACTTGCGTACTCACCTCCTTACCGTATCCCTTCTGCAGGTCTGCCAGAATGGAGGTCGTCCTCACACGAATTCGGAGGGATCAGTCAAGTGTTCGTGTCCCTACGGACTGAAGGGACTCAGATGCGAACAGGCCACCAAGTGCGACAATGGTACGGTATCTCACTCTGGCAATCGATTGAATACTGATTTTCATTTGTTTTCTAGAGGGTAGCAACGTAATCTCTTATCCTACAGTATTCCTTGCATACCGTATTACCTTCTCCTCTTCAGGCAAGCTGATCAACGGCGTTTGCGAGTGCTCGAAAGGCTTTGTTGGAGTATTCTGCCAGTCTCGCCCTTGCCACAATGGATCTCCCATTCTCATCCCCGGTTAGTGATCAAGACAAGAACCGTCGTTTGGGAAGCATTCGTTCAATAGTGGATTACGGTATTGCAGACATGACTGAGTACTCGTGCACGTGCGATATTGGCTTCACTGGATCTTTCTGCGAAGAGGTGAGAGCCAGGACCAGAGCCTTGAATTCTGAACGGGACCGGGAATTGGTTGAACTGTTTGTAATTGCAGAAGCTGGAGTGCTTGAACGGCGGCTTCGTCACTTCGAACAACGAGTGTGGATGCATCAACGGATTCACTGGAGATATCTGCAATCAATGCGAGCATATCGTTGAGAATGGAGAGTGCGTCCCTGAGGTGAGTCCCGCATGGAAGATGGGATACGGTAATTTAACTGTATCGATTTGAGGTGTCTGAGATGTCTCTGGCTGGTACCAGCACTGCTCCCTTCCTCGAGTGGCATCTCATTGCTGTTGTTGGAGGAACCATGGTAAGATGATCTTTGATCTCCGATTTTGAAGTTTGATCTTTGATCTTTTCAGCTGGTTCTCATTCTTCTCGCATGCGCAGTCTACTTCGCTCTTCGTAGCTGGCGCACTAAGCCGTCCAGAGTCTCATCGGCTCAGGTAATTATTCATTTTCAAATTGCTAGTCAATTAGATGAACTGATTTCTCCACTAATCGATATTCTCTTCAGGGATCGGCCATCGTTCCTCATCCCGACGGTACGGATGTCTAAGGAGATCTACCGTATTCGAAGACTACCGTATCCATCACGGATGTCTAACGAGACCTACCGTATACCATCTATGCGACCCCCCCCCCCCCTTCTCCACTATTTGTTATCGGGTTTTCTCCATCCCTTTCTTTTGTAGATTTACAATAGTTATTCATAATTCCAATCTCAATTGCATGATCTATTGGTAACCATTTACTACCTCTGATATTTTACAATACATTATCCGATTTGACTAACAACTAATAATTAATAATTCTATGAAGTAGTCAGTGCTCACCCTGTGTATTCAGTTTACGTATTCATGCATTTACATACTATTTGTTTTTATAGTAGCTATCAATCTCATGACACTTTATTCCATCACTGACTCTTTCTTGCATGTTGCTTACTGGTATGTGATACCGAAATGCTAGAGAGAGCCCTCGAGATTCTCAGGATTGTTTTGGATTATTCTTGCAAGATAAACATCCTTAATGTACAATTCAATTTGTATCTGTCGTCGATAGATTATCTACACAGAAGTTTGAGCACGCGTTGATGTATCTCAATCAGACCTGTGGTTGTGAGATACTGATGGCTTACCAAGAAAACATTGTCCTCATAAGAGTCCGTTAGAATGGAGCAATTTCAACCAGGCTGGGCACAGGTCAAAAAAGTCAAATCTCTGAAACTTGGGAAAAAATCTCTGAAATCCCCAATACTCAAGTGATGTTGCTACTCTTGAAAAAGTCCAACATACCTTTACTCGTCAACTCCTCTATCGTTGCTTCCCATCCCCTGATTATCCTCTTTCTCTCCCCTCCTACTCTGACCGTATCAAAACCCTTGGCCTGCGCGCGCTTACAGAGAGGAGAGTCATAGGTGATCTTTGTATGACTCACATGATTATGAATGGTTTCACTATTATACCACGTTCTCATTTCTACGTCTACAAGCCATTACGAGACCGCACTTCATTCTTCGGAATCAACATAGAGTTGACAACCAGTACTCCCAGATACCACTCTTTCCCTGTCACGATGGTACTCCCAACTTCCAGATGGTATTCGCACTGCTCCCAATATCCGAATGTTCAAGCGTCGACTTGAAAACCACCCCGTCATCGCTCATTTAGCCAAACTCACCTAACCCAGGAGAGTCCCCTCCCCATTCCTGCTCTCTAGTGTTGTTAGATCGAGTGCGAGTGAACGAGTGAATTCACTCGTCGAGTTCATTTTTAACCCGCTCGGTGGGTGGAAGTCTACTCGGAGTGAATGCTCGGAGTGAATTTCACCCTCTCATTCCTCGTTTGCGAAAGTAGATTTGTGGTCTCAATCGACCAACCCTATCGGCCGAGGAGGCTGTGAAATGACTCCGGAGTTGAGCTCCGGAGTCAAAATTAGCTCGCGAGTCGAACAAAGGAATTCACTCCGGAGTGGATTAGCACTCCGGAGTTCTTCAATCATTTTCATTCCGGAGTGTCGAGTAACTCGATCTACCAACACTACTGCTCTCCCACCTTATTATGTAACGATTCGGTCTCGTTGCGTAGATAAATTATTATTATTATTATAATAAGAGAAATCAATAGAAAAACGTTTTCGACGTGGTAGTGTGACGTGTGTAGTGTCTCAAGGAGAGGGGCTTCATCGTCAAAAATGAATTTGACCATCATCATCAGCACCCTAAAGGACCCTAATTGTAAGACCCCGAGTTTCGGAGATCGATATCACATAATTTTTAATTTAAAAAAAAGAAATCACTGTTTGATCGGTTGCAGTTACGGTAACCGTAACCCTGTTTTTATGAATTTATATTTTATTGTTTTTTACATTGTAAATATTTTATTATTATTTGTAATAATTCAATTCTTTGTACACTGCGAATTGAATTGTTAATACATATATGTACATATGAATTTGTTGTTCCTCCCTGCTGGTTGTCTCGCTTACTCGTGTTTTAATGATCTGGAAATTAAGCCGAAATGTGTACGATCGTCGAAGAGGAACCGTACGTCGCAGTTGTGGAAGATCCCTATCTGCAAGACATCTGTTCATATTGCTTCCAGAGGTATGTTGGGAGACGATCCTGACTCTTGATCGTGCGATTTTTATATGCTTTGCAATAGATTCGACCTTCAGGGCTCCACCCGGTCATCTTTTGAAGAAATGCTCTCGATGCCAACTTGTTCATTACTGCAACAAAGAGTGCCAGAAGAAAGATTTTTGTATTCATAAGGTTTGTTCTAGGGACTAGCGTTGATTTGTGTTGTTAGAATTGGGAATAATTGATGCTGAATTATTAATTACTGTTTGATTCTTTTTCAGCACGAATGTTCGTTTATCGTCAACTCGCTGTTCAAAACCCCCAACACGAAACTTAGACTATTGGGTCGGTTGCTGATCAGAAAGTACAAAGGAGATTCGACGTCTGTCAAAGCATTCAATGGCAGATGTTTCGATGACCTCATGGATCGTACGTTTATTACACTTCTATTCGAGGTCTTATGTGGTGTTAAAAATCAAGAAAAGATCGGATCTTTGATCAAAAGCCTGTTAAAAAATCGTGCAAAGATCCGATCTTTGCATGAACAAAAATCGATCCCTACAATGATCGGATCTTTTATTTGAATTCCCGCACTTTTCGTTTTTAGCGAATAACTTGGCTTCCTGAGCAGATAGAGACTTGAAATTTTGAATATAGTTTACTAATACCTCTAAGAATCTACTCTGAAAATGTATACTGTCTATCTTATCTGGGAGGCAAGTTATACGCCGAAAACGAAAATTGCGGGAATTCAAATTTTAGATCGGATCATTGCAGATTTTTTAACAGTATCATTGTCAAAGATCCGATCTTTTCACGGTTTATAACATCGCATAAATGTTCGCACTTCAGATGCGGAAGATATTCAGAAATCTGGAGATTACTTCCAATGTTATACTTGTCTGTGTGCTATTCTTCCGCATTACGTCGGTGAAAAATTCACCGTTCAAGCGCCAGAATTATTAAGCATCTACGGAAGAGTTAGTTATTTCTACAATACTCCAGTATTTCAGATCAAGAATCCTTCTGTATTTAAACAGTACCCTGATTGCGGCGTCAATTTCTACCATTGATTTTCGTACAACCGGTCCGGTAGTGTATTGATTTTTAACAATATGTGCCTAGAATTTTGGGAATGGTATTTAAAAAAATGTGTCGTGACGTGGAGCGCAAGAATCAACCATTCCAGACCACTTATATTCAAGTCCAAGGGTAGATCAGACCATTTTGTAAAAATCCCTTAACCTAAACATTCGTGAGTAGTGTCAAAAGACGCGCATTGATGTGAGAATCACTCCTATCAGCCCACTTATATGCAAGACCAAGGGTCGATTGAACCATTTGAAAAAATTGATGTTTGGAATATGCTTTCCCATTTTTCCACTTTCAGATTATTGTAAATAGTTTCGGTATCACTACAG
This sequence comes from Pristionchus pacificus, assembly GCA_000180635.4. Lineage (NCBI taxonomy): Eukaryota > Metazoa > Nematoda > Chromadorea > Rhabditida > Neodiplogasteridae > Pristionchus > Pristionchus pacificus. The sequence continues at coordinate 13,813,519 of CM026576.1, forward strand.
AGGAATTCGATGATGTGGGCGAAGCGATTTATCTGGGGTCAGTTTACACTCTTTGATATTTATTAATTTCTTCACCGATAGTCAGATGAATCATTGATAGTTTAGTATCTCTGCACTGGATCATTCATGTGATCCGGATGCTTGCGTTGATTTTCGTGGTCGAACGGCCATTCTTCGCACTGCAAACTCTGAAATCACTCAATTCAGCAATCAGGTATGACACCGATGAAATGGTCGAAACTCTACGACTCTTTTTTGTATGAAATGTATTCCTTTCAGATTACTATTTCCTACACATTTCCGATGAAATTTACAAAGGAACGTCGAGAACGTTTGGAGAAACATTACTTCTTCAAGTGTAATTGTAAAGTGTGCACTGATCCCCTCTGGGTACGGTTGTTGCCTCTCTTATCCATTTAGTTGTCATAGATATACTTGTGGCCATCCATTGCAGGATGGTTACGCCCGTTCTCTCAAATGTCAAAAGTGTCAGATGGGTGTTTGTCTTGTGATTGAATCATTTCAAGTACTCACTTGTGATCAATGTGGTGCTGTGCACCCTACAAATATTGATGAGGTATGAGATACTACTTATTTTGATCGGAAATTTACAAGATTATGTTGTAGGCTTTCCGAATGAATGAGGAAGTTGAACAGCGATTGAAGGAACGGCGGCAATCGGAAGATAATGGAGAGAATGGTGATTTTTAAAATAAAATAATTCCATTAAAATTACAGGATGTTAATAAGGCATCAATACCTTATCATGTTGTTTATACTACTTTTCAGTAATATTTTGTAGCAAAAAAAGAAACAAATCATTCCTTGACCTGCCATCAGATATGGCTCTATTCGCGAAATACGACAATATTCTCTCGAGAAACAATCTCCCTCTTGCTGTACTCGCAATGAGGTTTGGTGGTGTATATCTGATGTTAGAAATATAATCATTCGTCAGAATCGTGAAAATGTCTCTAACGCTCAACAGATGCGATCTCGCCTTCAAGCACACAAATAAGGCGGTGTATGCAAGCAGGCGAGCTATATTCATTATTTTACGACGTGAAAAAATATTTGTTTACGTAGGCGGGTTTGCACATTTATTCTCGTAGTGTAGCTACATCAGTATCAGTCTAAATGGATTAGTAGACATGGGACTTGAGATAAGATTTGTCTCGTCTACATATTTCGTATCGGATTTACGTGACCTAATATTGTATCCCGATAAGGCTTGCATCCAAGCCATGATGAGGCAGAGATTTTAATTCTCCTAGGATTATTAAATAATTCGAAGAAAAACATAACCATTTATTGCTAGTGATCTTTGGTTACAATGATTTTTGGCAATTGTTTAACAAGGGAAGGGTATAAGGGTGCAGATCTACCGAGTAAATTCGTTGATGGCAGTTGAAAGGTACCCCATAGGGAAGTCCAATACCGCTTTGAACTGATTGGATATAGGTTTCCTAAGAACCGAAAATTGATTTTGAAAATCCATGAAATTTTCGGCGAAATTTGTCCCCTCCTCGCCCAGAATAGTGTTCGATTTGGAGAGCACTTCTCCCGTGTCTCCGTTGGCGCAGTAGGTAGTGCACTTGCTTTACGTTTTGCAGGTACGGGGTTGGTTATCACCTTTTGCCGAATTTTTATGCCTTTTGCCGTTTTTTCTTTTCAATTATTTTGCATATGGTCACTCTATTTTGACAATAAATTATGACAAATTTCATATGGCGCCTATAATAATTAGGCAGATAAGCAGATTTAACATATCACAATGCAAGAAGCAGAAATGCAATTAACATCTATGAAGTTTGTTCCAAAAACAGTCGAAGCAATGTGGCTTCTCGCAACGAGGGCACTTGGTGCAGCTGAGAGACGAGCAGTTGTCGCATGCAGCCATCGATCCGGAGCCATACATGTAGTCCTTCGGAGACTCGAAAGGAGCTGGTTTAGTAGTCGTAAATCCGCCCTTGTAGAAACCATAGGAGACGAATCCCTTGAACCGATCCGCTCCCATGCACCAATGGAGCTGGCTCACGAATTTCAGCAGATTGTCTATTTGTGAGACACGTTAGTCGATCTTCTTAGCCAGGAGTATGCTCTTCAGCCGCTTCTGGATGCCTTTGAGTTGGTGATTAGAAGACAATAGTGCGACTGTGCGACTCGAGTGCGACTGTCTAGGGTAGATCAAACTGTCGCAGATCGTTGCCTTCTCTGGATTTCATTGTCAAAAGTACGGAGAACCGCAACAACCTATTCTCTGTTCTTCTGAAAAGTCATTAAGTATCATCAAAACATGTCAAAATTTGTTGAAAGGAGTCATAAAAAATGATGTAAAAAAATATAAAAATACGGCAAAAGGTTCCAACAGTCCGGGGGATCGAACCCAGTACCTCCAAAAGCGTAAGCGAACGCACTACCTGCTGCGCCAAGAGAGACATGTCTCTCTTGCTCTTCAATTCAACCAGTATTCTGGGGGAGGATGAGGAAAAATCCGTCGAAATTTTACCAGATTTTCAAAAATTATTTTCGGTACTTAGGAAACCTATATCCAATCCGATCAAAGCGGTTTTGGACTTCCCTATGGGGTACCTTTCAACTGCCATCAACGAATTTACTCGGTAGATCTGCACCCTTATACCCTTCCCTTGTAAGCTATTATAAGTATATGTTCAACTCGTGGAGTGTACTATTTTTTTATTGCAGACGATATCTTCCCAAGTGTCATCCTCTCTTGACAATGGTCCTTCAAAATGCAGCATATGGTGCCTCCCTTGATGATCCTCCCACCGGACGAACACTTCTTATGTACGAAGAGGTAAGCTGCTCAACTGTGATAATACCCCTACTAACTGTGGTCATCAGTGTCAAACCATTATATTCTTGACCGTAATGAAAATGTATGTCCTCTGATCTAGCAAGCAGATAACACGTATACCGTAATAATGAATTCATCTCTTCGCAGATACCTTGATTCTTTAAAAAAAAAAAGTAAATCGACCCCTCACTGCTGTTTTCCTCATTAAGCCACTCACCTCCGCACTCATCCCTCCTTCTTTTTTCTTTTTCTTTTTTTTCTTCGTACCTTCAACACCTCGTCTATCCTCTTTCATACGTTCTTGTCTCTTCTCCTTCCCTTCGTATAGTTCGAATTGGCTGCATACCATATCTGTCAATCAATTAAGTAACCCCTAAGGATGCCGATTAATTTATGAGTAATCTTTCTTAATTTCAGGCTCGTGCAGCGTGTCATCTCTCTCATGGCCCGGGTCCTATCATGGATAAATTGAACAAGCAAATCGAAATGTTCCGTACTCGACTTCGCACTTATAACAATCAGACTCGAAAGTAGAGTACGGTAAACATACTAATGACTAGAATCTAGGATGAATATTGATAGAGTGTACTCTTATGTTTATCCTGATCCGATGCTCATTCGTTCCTGTTACTGTATCTCCCTCACTTATTGATTACTTTGGTAACCGTATTCATACTTTTGTATTGATCTCCCTCTCATTTGATTCCATCACAATTCTCTTTCGCCCCCTATTGCCCTACCTTTTCTTCTTCATTCCCTCTAATCGTCTTCATTCTACCCGTTGTTTGCCTCTTGATGTATGTAGTTTCCATCCATTAGACTTGTCCTACAACTATCCTCCTCCTCCTCCTCCTTCTCCTCCTCTGTCCTCATTTCCCCCTCCATCTGGCTAATTTCACATGTTTTCACCTTTACCTCGTGGTTAGATAAAGTATTATACAAATAATCGTTATCTACTTATCGGTGATGTGAAATATCTGAACAACCTTCACGATGGTTTTATAGAACCATGTACATATCTAAGAAGACGCTTTTCGCGCGTGAAGCAAACAAATTCTTAAGCAAAGCAGTGAAGTTAAGCAGTGAAGCAAAGCAATTTTGAATTCTTTCAATCGAAAATGAGCAACGGAAAGAGTGTTTTCAGTGGCTGGATTCATGCGGAAACACCAATTCTTTTGAACTGCTTGCTTTTGCATGAACCTCAAATGCCGCGCGCTATTTGAAATATTAAAACGAAAAAAACTCAGTACTTGATTGTCTCATGCTAAGGCTAAAGTAACCTCTACCATAGCGCTTGCCTCGACTGCGTTCTCTTATTTTCCAATGTTGTTACCGTTTATTGATTATATTATCCATTTTCTCTTTTTTCAGGTTGTTAGTATAATATGGGTGCTCCTTGTGCTCTTTGCAAAGGCAAGAACCCTCATCGGACCCATGTATTTCCACAAAACAGGTACAACTTGTAATTTCTCCATTTGCATTATTAACACTGGCAATATATGTTGGTTTTTAGTCGTGCTGAGCTTCAACTGAAATGGGTGAAAGCGCTTGGATTGCCTCAGAAACAGTGAGTTTTCGATTTGAACGTACCGCTGGAGTGATGAGCGTTATCCTTGAATAGTGTGGTTGGACACGATATATTTAAAGGGAAGACGCAGTTCTTGCCGAGATGCGTCAGATGGAGCAGAAGGGAAGCAGACCAAGGTTTGTGATCACCTGAAAAATACTTCATTGAATGACTGTTAAAAGCAAAATCGGACTAACCTGACTCCGGTTCATACTGATACCAAAGATTCTCTGAGATAACTCCTGGTATTTAGTACTTTCCTTTTCTTTCTTAGAAAAATTTGACTTCTCGATCATGCGGATGCTTAACTGTCTTTAAATCATATTGTAATCATTCTAGGTGGTGCACATTCCACTTCGAGTACGATACCTCCGACATCCACTTTCCCAAATATGTAAGCGATCGATACTATAGTTTTATGTTTTTATAGTATTGTAGTTAGTGGTATAAATTTGCAGTTCGATCCAGAAGAGGGTAAGGCGGCTCAGGGATGGAAAGAAGAGGATGAGGAGGGACAGGGACCATCCACTACTGGAGATGCTGCTGATACTTGTTCGTTCATCAATTATTCTTGAATTCTTGAAATTTCACATATTTCTTTTTTTAGCCCGTGATCGATCGTCAACTCCGAATGAACGGAGAAAACGCTCGAGGAAGAGACCTACTGCTTCTAGTAGGTTTTTTTCTTCTTTTCATTTCCGCAGTGATTATTCAATGGAATAGATTCCTGTAAAGCCTTACAATAAAAAAAATTCTCCCCCCCCCCTCTAAATTTATGAATTGTTAATTTTTTTTCACACTTTGTTTCTTTCAGCGTCTCTCTCTACTTCGGAAGCTCCTGAGATTGAAATATCTCTTCAAAAGATTCTCGCTGATGCGGGTATCGTCATCCCGGGTTAGTCACGCAATATTTTTATTGCCAAAACTTCATCATGAATACGCAATCATTATTCGTTACGGACCTACCTCTGGAAGTAAATTAAATTGCAGGAATAACTGACAAGGAGGAGACTCCGAAACCATCGACGTCAACGATGAAGAAGAGGGAAGAGAAAGCGACGTCAGTCGAGAAAACGCTCCAGAATATTTTGATGGGAGCCGGACTGCCCGTTCCGGGTTCGGACTTTACAGTAGCAACCGTTCTTTGACAACTTCATTCTAAACTGACAGTTGGTTCTTCATTTTTCATTTATAAATTTCATTGCAGAGACATTGCAAGCAAAAACGGGTGTGATTGTGGAAGAAGGCAGCGATGCTCCAGGTGAGAATTTTTTTTATGGATTATTCGTTTGCGTTGGAAGAGGGTGTTCTCATTCATTCATTCATTCATTCATTCATTATTTATTCCGTCAGGTTAATGTACATGTAATAGCGATAGAGTTGTTGGCTAGAGACGGATGTACGTCGACGTTGTCGAATCGTTTCTTGCGGCAGCAAGGGTAGGGGAATTCGGGAGGGGGGGTGGGGTAAAGATCAAAGATCAAGCCAAGATTTAATTATAGATACAGGGAAAAATGAGGAAGGTTGGGACGAAATGATTAGGTGGAAGGTCTCACTTCTAGATGATACAGTGGTGGAGGGCAATAAGTTCCAGAGACTGATAGTGCGCGATACTACTGTGGTCTGGGAATTGGAAGGTAAAAATGGCAGGGAAATGCGTAGGTTGTGTGAGTTACGAAGAGGACGAGAGAGGAGAGGGGAAAGGCAAAGAAGGGATGAGGTGTCGAGAAGGGTTCTATTGTGCACAATGGAGTGAACAAAAGACAGGCCGATCATGACTCTCTCTCTCTCTCTCTCCCGTAGTAAATGACTAGAAGCGGTTCTTGAAATACGGGATTTTTCATATCATTCGCACATTTATATGGACGATAGTTGTTCATTCAGCCGTATCTCCATCTGCCTCATCTCGTCCTTACATTCGTGAGCATCCAATCCGAGCTGCTGCAGTGAATTCCATCCAGAAGACGCCGAATACGGTGATCGTTTATCGATTTGGTAATGTTATGGCACTTCTTTACACTGACTGATACTGAAACACTGACGGTAATGTTACACTGATAAATATAGCTTATTGTAAATATCATGGCCATTTTTAAGCTTGATTCCTAAGTCACCTATTTATATTGAGGTGAGTGAAGCGAGACGACTTGGAACTTTCCCTCGACGCTTCAGTGCTACAAGACCACCAGGAGGATCGACGTTGGCGATGTACGGTATTCTCGTAATACAGTAGATCAATTGATTATCGATTGATTGCAGGCCTAAGCAACTGACGAATCCGATTACTTCTTCAAGGAATGGAGGAGATTATCCGAAGGTGATCGTGCCACAGGTACTATTTGAGAATTTAATTATCGCTGATTAATTATATTGTTCAGTCCGCCGCTACGAAACTGCCAGTATCAGTATATAATCACAATACGATGGAAAAGTAAGTCAATTTAGAATTATGCACAATGAGACTATGAAGTACTGTGTTCGCTCAGATACGATGACACGGACAGATTGAGACATTTCAAGATGCCCTGTAAGGATCAAGACTGCAGAAGTGAGCTCACGGTGAGTTGATACGGTGATGTATACAGTATACGAGGTTTACAGTATTTATCGATTACTATAGGTGATTATGAATCGCGCGCGTGCTCTCGAGGATCACTTCGATGAACTATCGAATAACGTGCTCCGTCTCGTTCAGGTACCGTAATCAAGTTGGGAGCTTTGGGAAACGTCGTCGGGATGCACCACAATTGATTCATAACTAATAGTCATTGTAGATGTACAAGACAAAGGCTCCGCAGGCATATCGTCCACCACAGAGTCTGGCAACCATTCAAGGAAGGGTGAGTTATAAGAATGATAGAGGACAATTTAGGAAAAAACAATTAAATTTTAATACTATTTCAGGCAGCTGCAGTGGCCGGCCCTGTTTATGGACGATCGCTTCTCGATGATTACAGAGTGGTAAGACTTATTAATTAAGTATTATTACTAATTAGAGTACTGTCATTCATAAAATATTCTTGTCCGTAGTATGGGATCGAGCGATTTTGATGAAATATATATCTAATGATAATGCATTTTTAGATTCCGTCCGATTCTCTGGCAGTACAGGAACGAAGGGTGAAGTGAGATAAATTTTCATTTAAAAAATATTTAGTATTGCCTTTGAATAGAGAGTGGAATAGAAAGAACCCTCGTTTTCAGACGAATGGGATTGAGCTCAAAGAAGGAGCCAGAAAGACTATTGACGGATGATGATCTAGCGAGTACTGTAAGGAGAAGAATCAAAGAGGTACGATAGATTTAGTACTGTAGAGAAGATACACCCGGACAGTTATAACGTAATGAATGATTGTTCCGTTCAGGAGCAGAGTTCAGCTGATGATGAGGACGAATCAACAGAGAAAGAAGAAGAAAGTGCAGAGGAGGAGGAATATAAACCATCTCATCCCAAGACACGACGAGTTGAATCGAGTCGTGATTCTTGCTCATCTGATGCATCTCCTCCCAGATTAGATATGATCCAGTAGTCATCACCGCTCTTAAATTTGGTTAATTCTTCCATATGTTGATTCATTGTTGTTGCTCAAAGCTTTGAATACAGTTTTGTTGTTTTTAAACACATTGGAAAGAAAGGGGGCTGAAGAATATTTCAATGGGCACACTCGGAACACAATTTCAATTTTTTTCAGAAATCTTGAATTGATCTATCTTATTTCGAAACTTTGAGTAACAGATCGCGAGCGAAAAGAATGAACTCAATCTAGTAATTATCATCCTTCGCTTCCTTCAATGACTGTGCAGGAATTGATGCTTTTCTGAAGCATTTTGTTCGATGTCCACTGTAAAATTAATTTAAAAAGTGGTAATTCCTTTTTGTAACCACATTTTGGATTCATGACCCTCTTCATTCATAATCTCATCTACAACCCAATTTTCTCCACAATTCAATTGAGTAATTTCCAGTAACGTATGAAGTTCCTGCGTGAGCTCTCTGTAACTGACACAGTCAACTAGAGAGCGAAGTCGATAATTCAACCTGGAATTTTCGATCAGACTAGTAAAGAATCCCGAAGATTGAAATACCTCAACTTGTCCATGGCTGAAGAATAACTGCTTGAAAAAAATTCGGGCCGGATGAAACGTTTAAAAATGTGTCGGTGAAATGACTCTTATCGAAAGTGAATCATTCTATTTTGACATGGTCACTTTCGCCACTTTCGAAATGAGAAACTGATGTAATCTCAAGGGTAAACATGACGCAAAATTTAAGATATCATCTATCATACCTTCATATTTCAACGGTCGCAGGAAAGAAATGGAAGACGATGAATCTTTCATCTTCTTTCAGATCCTTTCTGACATGGGAATGGTCTGAACTCACATTCTCCGATCATAACCAAATTTGCAGGGTAGACTAATTCAGGGATGCTGATTTCAAATCTGTTTTCAAAAACTGCTTCAAAAAATTCTGAAACCCGGTTACGATTGTTCGAAGTTTTACACACAAAATCTGCTGCGCCATTCGCATGAGCTATCACCCACATCTCGAGAGAAGAGAACATGAGCAGCGGTGGTGTAGTGGGGTAAGGCGCTTGGTAGGGGTGACTGTGGTTCGACTCCCTGCTGGTGCTACTTTTTTTGCTCACTTTTTCGCAAAGTCTGAACAATGTTTTTTTCTATCGGAAATGTCATAATATGCTTTTCAGCTAATTGTAATTGACAAGAACTCAAGAAAACCAAATTTTGAAAAAAATTGTGAAAATATATTTAATGGGCAAGTAGATAGTCAAAGTGTGAAAAAAAATTTAAAATAAAAAAACAGCCAAATTCACTATCAGAAAGTTGAGAAAGTTCACTATCACTCACCATGCATATTATGACATTTCCTATAGAAAAAAAAACGTTGTACGAACTTTGCAAAAAATGAGCAAAAAAAGTAGCACCAGCAGGGAGTCGAACCACAGTCACCCCTACCAAGCGCCTTACCCCACTACACCACCGCTGCTCATGTTCTCTTCTCTCGAGATGTGGGTGATAGCTCATGCGAATGGCGCAGCAGATTTTGTGTGTAAAACTTCGAACAATCGTAACCGGGTTTCAGAATTTTTTGAAGCAGTTTTTGAAAACAGATTTGAAATCAGCATCCCTGAATTAGTCTACCCTGCAAATTTGGTTATGATCGGAGAATGTGAGTTCAGACCATTCCCATGTGAGCTTCACATCTACATGATAGTCATATGATCAAGGTACGAAAGCACCGCTGTGATCACTCAGATCACGGTTGCAGTACTTGCAGGGGCTAAATAATTGAACGATGAATGCAATTTGGGGGAGAAGAGAGCAGATACGGAGAGGGAGCATGAATACAAAGGCAGGGGCGCATATAGCACCCAGGGAAGGAATGAAGTACGCCAATAAATAAAACAATGTCTAGCAGAGCAATGGAATAGCAATGTCGTAACAGGACGAAAAAAATACGAAGGATAATAGGTACTTCTTCTATCTAAGACTGAGTTCGAAATGCGGTTCTCTAAATTTTCCATGCTATCTTTCCGATTAGAGGAAAGAAAGTGCGAGAATTGAAGAGACGATTACCCGTATTTCGAACTGTAATCTCCAGCCCAGCTTTTTCTCGCAGAGCAAACAAGACCCTCGCCGGCGCAGTACTGGCTATAGCAGTACTGTTTATGGCGAGTAAAAATGCCTGTGACACAACAGAAAAACGATTGCTATTTGGCATCTCCACAACTGATATTCCACAAGGTCAGATCGAAACAGTACTCCCATTCTCGCACAATCGGAAACAATACGGCAGCCAACACTGTGAGATCAATACGTTGTCCCCGAATTTCCGCTCACGCACAGGCCGGCACATTAACCAACCAGGCCAGTTGGATACAATACCCCCATTTTCACACATGCGGAACGATACAATACTCCTCTTTTCACACATTCGGATAAATACAATACCCCCATTTTCATGCATTCGGATCGATACAGTACCTCCATTTTCACACATTCGAATCGATACAGTACCTCCATTTTCACACATTCGGATCGATACAGCACCTCCATTTTAACACATTCGGATCGATACAGTGCCTCCATTACCACACATTCGGATCGATACAGTTCCTCCATTTTCACACATTCGGATCGATACAATACCCCCATTTTCACACATTCGGATCGATACAGTAGCCAACACTGTGAGATCAATACGTGTGCCAGTTGGATACAATAACCCCATTTTCACACATTCCAATCGATACAGTGCCTCCATTACCACATATTCGGATCGATACAGTTCCTCCATTTTCACACATTCGGATCGATACAATGCCTCCATTTTCACACATTCGGATCGATACAGCACCTCCATTTTCACACATTCGGATCCATACAGTTCCTCCATTTTCACACATTCGGATCGATACAGTACCTCCATTTTCACACATTCGAATCGATACAGTGCCCCCATTTTCACACATTCGGATCAATACAGTACCTCCATTTTCACACATTCGGATCGATGCAACACACCCATTTTCACACGTTCGGATCTATTCAATACCTCCATTTTCACACATTCGGATCGGTACAATACCTCCATTTTCACACATTCCGATCGATACTTGGCCTCCATTACCACACATTCTCTATCGCATCGAGGGAAGATTAGAATGGGAATTATTTCAATAATGGCCATTCAATTGTTCGAGTATCTCGTCATTCCTACCGGGGACGTCTCTTCGTAGTCGACGTCCCTCTGGCTGTTGTCCTCGTTGTTGATGTCGTCTCATCCGTTCAAATGGAGAGGTGAAAAGGGTATTGTTAATCACTTATCAAATTCCTACTGTGCGTTCCTACACTCCTCCACTCACTCCTTCCCCCTCTGCCTATTGGTCCAATTCATCTAGCCTTTCAACTGCCCTCCCTACAGAGTGGCGAAAAGCGCCCGAAGGCACGAGAAGTCACTAAGAGGGCGAACCACGATCCCACCCTGGCAACCAGGGCCTTTCCCTTCTCAGGTCTGCGATTCCACGGAGAGCGAATCATCCGCTTACGGCTTCACGTGCACAGAAGAACGACTAAGCGGCATGAACTAATAGTCAGAAGGGGAGCGAAGTGAGTGGAGGAGAGGGACGGGGTAATAAACGAACCTGTTATTAGATTGGCGGAATCCTCGCCGATCGGTCGCTCGCATTGTAGAGACGGGGTGGGCCATCCGGGGGAGTGGCGTTTGTACCTGTCAAAGCGATGATTAATCAGCGAAATCAGAGGGAACCAATCGGAAAGAACGAGAAACGCACTCAGAAAGCGCTAAGGCATTGAAATGGAAGACGAATTGGAATACGCACAACAAGGGACAATGCTAGCACACTAAGTGTAGCTAAATACACAGGCGCATCTTCTCTATCCTAAGGTAAGCATGCATGAATGCTTAAGCGCTTATAAACAGCGTGGAGATAGTACCTGAAAGCAGCAGTGACCAAAATAGGGCTTGAGCAACACTCAACATGACCTAATCAGGGAAAAGTGAGCGCAGGCAAGAATACAAGGATGGGGATCTCAACAAGGAATCAGAGCTCAACAAGGAATCAGAGCAGCAAAATAAAGGACAAGTGACCAAAAAAGCTAAATAAAGCGCATTTTCGAAAAGAAAATCCTTCCGAATACAACGTTTCAAAGCGCGAAAAAACAAGCAGAAGCGGGCGATAATCGCAGCAGAAACAGATCAGCCTACTATAGTAAACATGCACAATGGACGTTTGCAATGATTCAGCACAGATGACGTCCTTCTTGGAACAAAAGAACAAGCAAAGCAACAGAAAAGCGCGAAAATAGCAGCGGAGGAAGGAGCGCAGCACAAGCGAGCTAGCGTGAGTAAACTGACAGGAAGGGAAGGGACTGATCGGACCCGTCTGGCGCCCAGACGATCGATAGGAACGACGAGGAGGTAGATCAAGGGGGCGCTTCCCCCCTCCCGCTCTCTTCCGAAACTACTCTTCTTGATCAAACTACAATCCAGGGAAGGAGGAGTAAAACTACAGTATCCCCACTCATATAGAGTCCATTGACCAATCGATAACTACCGTACATTTCCGGTCCCACAAGCATGCCCACAAACACAGTGCGCTCATGATTAGTTCAAGAGATCAAATTTCCGTGGGACCTTGTTTACATGCTTCCAATGACCTTTGCTCATCGATCGTTTTGATCTACCCGCTACACACACGTACCCTCTTCCTCCAGTCATTCGATCAACTTTTGGAGGGATACGACCCGCTTCCTCGCGCAGTTTTTGTCACCATCTGTTTGATTCGCGCCCAAATTTCTGCTGACCGCCTTTGATGGGCTTTTGCGTACTACCTTCTTACGTTGCCATCGCTTTTATGTGATCCCAGAATCATCACTATCCTAATTTCGGCTGCAACATGTATATCCTTTCTCACTCCTTTTTCCAACGTTCTCACTCTCCGTTTCTGTTGTTTGGCTTGCACTTGCTTCGGCTGTAATGTATATCCTCTTGATCCACCCTTGGGTCTGTTGCTGATCATAAGCCTCCACATTTTCGTCTATTCTAATGCATTTTCGTCCCTACATTGTTTCCAATAGTCATTATTTCAGACGGCTTCGTCTCAATGGTTCACCGCTTCATCGACATTGACGCCATCTCTCCGGCTCCCTTTTCGTCAAGAATAAAAGATAAGTCTTGCGCTCACTATTTTACGGTATTCTGCGATAACGGTCTGGAAGGGAGGGAGTAACGTTTACGTTGCTCCTTCTAGCGCGGTTTGAATTCGATGAATTCACCCACCTTGCATCTAGGGGACGATACTATGTGCAGGGACGTTTAATTACTAAGTGCAGGGACGTTTCGAACACCCTTAATATGATGTGTGTGAGGCGAAAGTCATCTTAAATGTTCTTCCGCCATTTCTAGACCGATTTTGGGGATAAGATTGTTTGCAAATGAAAAACAGGTTCTGATTTGCCCATTCAGATTGGGACACGCCAATCGAATGATGACCACCGCGAGATGTGACTGGTTCGACTTCAACTCAAGCATTTTCTCTCCTCACAACCCAAAGACAATCGACCACTTGGAACGATAATGGAAGAGGGAAAGTAGGCAAGTATGAGAGGTACGGTAGAGATTATTGATTTATTGATTAATGATTGTCTTTTTTCCAGTCTACTACCGGCGCCCGTCGACTCTGCCCTCTTCCCTCCTCCCATGTCGACTACTGCCGGACAATTAGATCGAGACAGAAGAGGGATAATAGGCAAGTATGAGAGGTACGGTAGAGATTATCGATTTATTGATTAATGATCGTCTTCTTCCAGTCAGCTCCAGAAGCCCTTCAACTCTGCCCTCTTCCCTCCTCCCACGTTGACTACTACCGGCCAATTGGATCGAGACGAGAAGAGGGATGGCAGGCAAGGATGAGAGGTACGGTAGTGATTATTGATTTATTGATTGATGATTGTCTTCTTCCAGTCAGCTCCCGACGCCTTTCAACTCTGCCCTCTTCCCTCCTCCCCAGTCGTCTACTGCCGACCAATTGGATTGAGACGAAAAGAGGGATGGCAGGAAAGGATGAGAGGTACGGTAGATTTTACCGATTTTATAAACGGCGGTTTCTTGCAGTTTTCCTCTGACGTCTTCTCTCCCGTCGTCCCTCTCTTCTTCCTCTTCGTCTTCTTCGATGAGATCATCTGATCGACTCTTCTTTAGTAGGTTCGTCAACTGGGAAGGAGTATGAGAGGGGTACAAAGGTTGATAAAGAGTAGTGTACGGTTTTTTCAAAAAAAATTGTGCATTTCAAACATAGGTGGCCTCGATGGTTTTCGAAAACATAGTGTGACGCTTTGACTGTTTTCAGCTTAGGACGCCTCCCACGTATAATTTAAAATTTTGTTTATGGTGCCTGCGGAATTCCTGCTTCAACGCTCTTCTAAAAAAAACTCCGAGGATTCGGGACAATAACCGCTTAATTCGGTCAATCTCAAGTCAAATACAACTCGATCAACTAGCGAGTTGCATTGTTCGCTGTGTACGCAGGCTAAAGCAGGGTACTCTTTTTCTTTAGACGGAACGCAAAATCGGATGTATATTCCCTTACAGGGCATACGCATTTACAACTGGGCATTTCGATATTGTAATATTGAATGTGAATCCTTTCAGCTCGCCTCTCGGTCGTCTGCCGCTCCATTCCTTCATCCCATTACAATATCGATGGAACGAGGGAAGGTATACTGTACTATATCGATGAAACGGGAGGAGGTATACTGTATGGGTCCGAATGTGTGAAAATGGAGGTGCTGTATCGAGCCGAATGTGTGAAAATGGAGGAACTGTATCGATCCGAATGTGTGAAAATGGAGGTACTGTATCGATCCGAATGTGTGAAAATGGAGGTACTGTATCGATCCGAATGTGTGAAAATGGAGGTACTGTATCGATCCGAATGTGTGAAAATGGAGGTACTGTATCGATCCGAATGTGTGAAAATGGAGGTACTGTATCGATCCGAATGTGTGAAAATGGAGGTACTGTATCGATCCGAATGTGTGAAAATGGAGGTACTGTATCGATCCGAATGTGTGAAAATGGAGGTACTGTATCGATCCGAATGTGTGAGAATGGAGGTACTGTATCGATCCGAATGTGTGAGAATGGGGGTATTGTATCGATCCGAATGTGTGAGAATGGGGGTATTGTATCGATCCGAATGTGTGAAAATGGAGGAACTGTATCGATCCGAATGTGTGAAAATTGAGGAACGGTATCGATCCGAATGTGTGAAAATGGGGTTATTGTATCCAACTGGCACACGTATTGATCTCACAGTGTTGGCTACTGTATCGATCCGAATGTGTGAAAATGGAGGTACTGTATCGATCCGAATGTGTGAAAATGGGGGTATTGTATCGATCCGAATGTGTGAAAATGGGGGTATTGTATCGATCCGAATGTGTGAAAATGGAGGAACTGTATCGATCCGAATATGTGGTAATGGAGGCACTGTATCGATCCGAATGTGTGAAAATTGAGGAACTGTATCGATCCGAATGTGTGAAAATGGGGGTATTGTATCCAACTGGCCTGGTTGGTTATTGTACCGGTCTGTGTCTGTGTAGAAAATCGGACACTTGTTTATTGATTCCGACTATGTTGATCAATTATGTTAATTTCCGACGGGAGTCATGTAAGGCGCACAGTCAACCGAGTTCTTCGTCGTTCGAATGAAGGGACACAACTGAAGTAAGATCAAAGATCAATCTGGGATAGACTAATGGTCTAACCTTATCGGGGCAAGCGAGGGTCGGAGAAAGATCAGTCAGATTCGCATATCGATCTTTCAATCCTACCGGTTGCACGATGTTATTCCATAGAGTCTTTGCAACTACCGCGTGTCCTGAGGAGGAAAGAGGCTTAGATGAGAAGGGACAGGGCTTACCGTAGGCAGAAAAATGGAAGCAGTCTGGAGCGAAGAAGGAGAGATCAGGCTCGCCATCGGGCTAGAAAAAAAACTAGTTCGAAGAACAATATGGAAACTGTCTTTAGAGGGAAAGTTGAATAGATTACAGTCATGGGCGGCGAATTAATTTCCTCGAAGAATGGTTGAATGACGAGGGTGAAATCATCTGTAGTGTCGAATCTACCATCCATCAATTCTTGCTCGGCAGTCTGGACAGATTGATCTTTGGTCTTTGTACTTTGATCTCTTTTACCATGTACTTCTTGCACTCTGCACTGATATCATCATCGGGGAAGTTGAGCTCTTGCTCGCAAGGACACTCGAATCTGCAATAGTCGACTACAGTAATCCGAACACACGACGAGAATGAATCACCAACTGACTTACGTGTGGAGCTTGTCGCAGAAGTACTTTCCCTTATCGATCTTGCGAAGGAGCGAAAGGTCGAGCATACCGACGAGAACGACGATGGTTCTGAAACGGCCGATACCGTATTCGGTTGGCACACAACAATTTATTCGTTGGGTTACAGTACTCTCGCGTTCAGAAGGACTCACTTGGGCAGATTGTCCTTGAGAATCTGCACTGCTTTACCGATGTTATCACGGAAATGCTGATCAGAGACGACCTGAAAATGGCCAATAGTGGAATACTCTGAAACTTCTCTGAAATGATTGGTGGAGCAGCGAATTCCAGTTCCACTTACATCGGGATAATCACACCAATCGCACATATCATTGCCTCCAATGAAAATGTGCACGAGCTTCCACTGATTCTTGATGTCAACCTAAATTGTCTTTTTGTCGATTTCACTTTTCAATGAATTAAACCTCCGGATGTTCCTTCATTCTCCTAATCAAGTCATTCGCTTGCCCCACGAGATCACTCGACTCAGCTCCGGGAATGGCCGCATTCAGCTTCGCTGTCTGAAAAACGATTGTCGACGATTAGGAAAAGGCTCCGCACACGCCGTACCTTCCACACATTCGCAGAGCCAGTGCCGGTCGAATATCCGAAGAGGTTGGGGTTGAACTTGCGAAGAATGTCTGAAAAGGACAGAATAGACGTCCGAAGGGTGAATAATGTACTGACTGGCGAGAGTGACGTGCTCATCGAGTGACTTGTCTCCTCCGATTCCGAATGCCAGACCTCAGATATCAATGATCAACGTTCAAATAAGAGCTAGCGTTTCAATTCTAGTCATACATAGTGCTGTCAGGATGAAGAATTCGTATCTGCATTCCTCGTGCTATTTCACTGAAGAATAATATGAAGAGCACAAGGAATGAAGAGACGGATTCTTCATCCTGAAATCCCTATGAATTGGTATTGCAATGGTACCTCTGTACTGAATGAGAACAGCTACGGGATCATTCACTTCAGCTCCAGCGCCGTTTGCAGCCTGCAAGGAATCTAGTTGCAAATCCGACAGTGCGACGATTCGAAAAGGCGTCGATCGGCGTGCACTCGACACTCGATAATCCAGCCGTCATTGCTAATCGCCGCGTGTTGATATCATTGATAAGAGGCTCGTATAATCCGTTGACTATGCTATCAGAAAGCTGTGTTTTCTACAAAGACGTTGTTGCCTGGTGTGTGACATATGAAAGCACAGGCTATGTTTGAGCGTATGCATTAGTAAAGAAAGTATTTCCTTATTCAGTGATAAGAAGGAATGCACAATAAAAAAGAATCTCGTAAGTATCCGGCTCTACATTCATTATCTCACCGGCTAATTTTTTCATTTTCTTATATTTCTCACAGTCAACGAGTCTCCAAGTGCAGCGATAACGTCGATATCGGCGAATCTCAACGAATGAACCGACTCCGGCACCATCTTACTCCTGCGAAATAGACTGGATTGAACAAAGAAACGTTCATCATTTTGATTAATTCGTCATCGCAATCCAAAACCGACTGTTTATTGATAAATATTGAAAGGTTGACCTCTTCATGACTTCTGCGTCGCATTTCCAGTTGGGAATACCGTAGTCCTTCAATATTGAATGATCGATTTTAAATCTTCAAATCTCAAACCTTTCCATCGTTGGCTGCAGCAAGGGAAAATAGAGCAACGGCAATGCAGCAAACTGGATTTAAGCAGGTTTTTTTGGATTTAAGCAGGATTTGTGATGATATTTAAAGGGATATATAGAATGGAAGGTTATCGAATCAGGGGAAATGATCAATTTTCAAAGAAAACGCTATATAACTCACGTGTCCTCATAATTCTTCCTTCTCTTGAGTCGAAGCTTCCTAATCCGCCCTCGACTCGTTATCACCAGACCCTGTCTCTTTTTATACGGAGACTGCGCAAATCTCGTCTGCACTCTCTCATTTTCCATGCTCTTTCGTTTTCTCTAACCGATAGAGAAAACGAAGTATAAAGAATGAACAGGCAGTAACTCACAGAAATGGTGTGACCGTGCTGTTATCTCACGATTGGAAAGACTGGAAACGTACTCTACCTCGAACTGATCAATGTGAATTGGGAATAAATATTTTTCCAGTGTGCGCTTCTCAAACAGCGATCCTTCTCCAAGCGTTGCGCCAAGCCTTCGGTGACCGAATAAGAAAAGGAAAAGGTGTATCCACGTCAAGCGATTTTACGTCGTAAAACAACGCTAGGCGGGACCCACTGGTAAGGCCAGCTGTTAGGTGTTAGTTAGGCCAGCATCGAATAAGTGAATGCTCGCATTTTTGAGAATTAAAATCTTCTCTCATTTCCCATTTCGAACCATTTTTCTATTGAATCTTCTTCGTCTACCTCTCTACGCCAAATATTCTCTAGTCTATTCTAATCTTCTGATTCATTCTTCGATATATTAACAAATTGGTTCGATGCCCATTCAATCCCCGTGAAGGGAAGCAGTAGAGATCAGCATGTGCTGATAAATGGATGGAAAGAGATCAAGGACATCAAGAGTGAAAAAGGGATTCGAAGAGAAGGAAGATATAATCGGATTGAATGATTACTTATCAATGATCTGCGTCACGGAATGGCAGAACTTTAGCAACTAGACGACTGTGGCCAACATCATTATGCAATTTATCAACAACTGATATGAACACTTTTTTGGAAACTCACTAATGATTACTGGAGTAAATGATTGACTCGGCGAAACTTGAACCGTATAGATAGATTATGGATGTAATGTATTTCCACTAGTAGAACGTACAGCGATACACTAAATCAGAATGCTCTCCAGATCTTTTTCTTTCCAGGTGAATTAGGTTCGTCTTTTGCCTTTCTCTTCCTCGATTCCTTCTCAGGCACTGCAGGAGGAGTTATCGAAGAACTGGAAAGATCAAAGATCAATGTATTGAATGCGTAATTTAAATAACTGATTCAAACGAACGTACAATGCTTGTGCGAGGTTGGCCAGAAATATCTGATTGAGAAGTGGATTCGCGAAGAGAGAGAGATCAACTGGTGCTGAAAAGATCAAAGATCACGTTTCTTTTCATTATTTTCGTGATAGTCACTGATATCCAAACTGGCCTACATTGCGGAAGCTGACTCTTATCAATTTCTCCCTCCTCTTTCTTCTCATCGTTAGTGGGAGGTGAGGGAGGAGTGAAGAGAATAGATGATGGAAGTGAAGAGGAGATTGAAGTGGGTGTAGATAAAATGGAGGAGAGAGGGGATTTAATCGAAGTGATTGGAGATGTCTGAAATACGATAATTGTCGAAAAACATCACATCATTTTTTTCTCATAAAATCTACCAAGAAACTATTGTTTTTGGATAGAATAACGATAATCGTAGATAGACCACCGTACCGTATCTTTCTCTTCCTTTACTTTTCTCTTCTTCTCCTTCCCCAATTCAATGAGAAGATTTGCAGCCTGTTCAAGAATATCCGCCTTCTCGAACTTAGATCTGCAATAGAAATCAACCATGACGAATAATCATGCATGGTTAGGGGCCACAACGCAGATCGCTGATTCTGCACAATGGTGTTAAATTTGTGTTCAAACTATCCCTCGTGGTCCCAATACCATCATACGTTATACCGTTTGCCGATATCTTTTCTCTGACATTGAGGCACGCTAGAGTCCTAGAAGTACGCGCGCAACGCACTGAGGAAGAGGAGGGAAAAGCGAGACGAGAGGGAAGGGAGCGGAGCCTAATTTAAAGGGGGAGGGGCACGAATATTTTCTCACATAAGCTGAGCCTGTGGGGTAATAGGGATGCTATACCCTAGGGTTGCCGGATCGAAGTCGGTTTCGATTTATCCCACACTTTGTCCCCTCCTTTCCCTCTCCCTCAATCAAAACCGCGAGAGAGAGACGATATGCAAAGAGGGTGCGGAGACTCCGCACCCTATCCATCCCTCATTTCCTCTCAAATACAACGACGGTGCGGAGTCTCCGCACCCTCTTTGCATATCGTCTCTCTCGCGCGGTTTTGATTGAAAGAGAGAGAAGGGGGATTGGAGAGTTGCGGTTTTTTCGAAACCGAACCTGCAACCCTACTATACCCGATCACAGATCACTTTATCCAAAGTTCTAGAAATGCCTCTGAACCTCACTACGGATTTTTGAAGTGTCATTGATTGTGCAGGCACGAATTGGGGTACTGTATTATTGTATTGATTGCACTAGATTGGCAGTCGAAAATAGCAGCAATAGTGAGGTTTGCACACTGCGGGAGTCGAACCAGCGGGTGCCGGATAGAGAGGCAAAAACACAACCACTAGGCTAACTGCCGTTATATCAGATGTGTCTAGACGGCCTAGTTAAGGGAGACGACAGAGTCAACCGCTGTGCTGATTACTGTAGTTACAGCGGGGTGCAGGCACGTCGTGGTGGGACCCACCAATTTCGATTCGTGCCCCTCCCCCTTTAAGTGTGTCTCTCTCCCTCCCCCGCCCTCTCGCTCGCCTCTCCCCGCCCACACAAATCAAGAGGGCACAAGCCAGGGAAAAATGCTAAAATTCTAATTTTTTCTCTAAAATTCCTAAAATATTCTATTTAGTCAGAAAATCACTATTCAAACATAATTTTCATACTGGAACACCTAGAAACACCCTATTCCCTTCTTTCAAGCTCAATTTTGATCTACTTAGTGATGTTATGAAAATTTTGAATAGTGATCATTCAATAGAGGACACTAGTAGCTATCCATAGCAATTGAGAACGAGCGATTTGGTTGAGAAAGAACCTTGTGCCCTCCCCGTCTCGTTTTTTGGGCGAGATCGTGTCCGAGCAAAGTGTGCGGAGCTTGTGGCCCCTATGCATGGTAGTCACAAATGTCGATACCAAGCACTATAGTTTGAAGCAGGTGTAAGGTAAATTTTCAGGGCCATGCTATCACAGCCATGATAGCTCAGTTGGGAGAGCGCCCGACTGAAGATCGGAAGGTCGCCGGTTCGATCCCGGCTCGTGGCATTTCTTTTGCATCCTATCACTCACCCAATATTGGGAGCTACACTCTGGATTGCATCCCTCAGCTTTTCGAATCCTTTGCCTTCTCTCTTCCTTCGTCGATCTTCAACTCCTTTTCTAATCGCCTTTCGATTAACAGCTGAAGGCGTCTGTAATTAATTGGTATTATCTATATAGCTATCACATTTTGTTGAAGATCGACACCTAATACTAGATAGCATACTTAGTGTTAGTGAACGCATTGAGATATTAAATTCAGCGTTACGCCAAGCCGAAAGAAGTACGATGTACACCGTATTATGTATGGAAGCTAAAAAATAGTGAAAGAAACTCACGGATTCGATCTCATTGAAAGAAGTAGCAGACATGTTGCTAGGTTGACTGGACATGGTCAATGGCAGACTGATCAAAGACTAGTTAGTGTAAGCTCCGCCCCTCGGAGTATCTACCCTATGGGACGGTGATTAAGTGATAATCAAAGTGTCGGATCGGTCATTGTCATTCCCCCTGGCTTTCCCGTCTGGTACAAATCTGCCGCATCTTTACGACAAAGGAACAATCTCTGCCCCAGTGCATTGTAAACTGATTGGGAACGGAATCCAGGTGATAAATGATTAGCGTCTAATCAGTAAACGATAAGGAAATGACTCGTAGAACGGAAAGCAGTGAAGTTGATGAGGACGAGGCGAGAAGAATGGATGGTTGAGGTTATTTCCCATTCTCAGCTTATACATTATCGACTGTCTTGAGGTGAATGTGGAAGTGAAGGGCGATGAAGAAGGAAGGGCCAATGGGAACTAAACGAGAGTGAGATATAGAAGTGAGAAAAATATCTGGGAAGAACAACGGAAAGAATAAACCATGCGATTTTTAAACTGAGTAAATAAAATGAGTTCATGATCTAAATTCCAATCCATGGTGGGAATTGAGCTCTGATTTCTTCTTCTTGTGTTTCATAATTGCATTGTCCCTTTATCTTCTCTTCGTTGGTGCAATTACCCATCCACGGAGGGTATTTTTCTTCTACCCAGGGAGGATATTGCGGTTCGGGAATGGTCCGATTAAGAGACTCAAAGTTTTAATATTTAGAGAGTATTTATTGAAGGATTCTCACCATAGGACTAGCAAGGTAAAACATAGAAATAGCCATGAAGAAAATGATGCAACGCATTTTAAAATGACGAATCAAGATTTCGCGTCTATTTATATTGCATTTCTAACATTAGATATCAAGATAGATTCAATTGGAACTAAAAAGTACTTTATTTCTATACGAGATCATAACAACAATTGAGCACCATTCTTCAATTTGCCTTAACTTTTCCACAGCTCTTCTCACATGAAGAACATAAGAGAGATTTCGCTTTTCTAAGAATTAGAAGGAAAATTGTAAGCATGACAATGAAAATGATAGCAAGAAGATCAAGATTGTGAATTTCAATGAAATTCATGTGAATTGAATCAGGATGAAGAGATGGAATTGTTCCTGTTGCAGCGATGAATTCAATATTCTTCACAAGAAGTTCTTTAGGTGAGAAAGGTCTCTTGGCCAATCGAAGAGAAACGAGAGATGCCGACTTTCGAACTCTGAAATCATTTATTTTATTGGGCTTCATCTATTTTCCCTGCTCTTCAGTAGGGAACTTACTCTTCATTTTCGATCACTGTTTTCAATGATTCAGTCAATTTTTGTCCATTCCACAATTCATGTTTATCATATACGAGAGCCATTCCTGTTCTAGCGACTGCTGCTGCATTTCTAGGCTGTTCCGCTGAAAATAAATCATGTAATTGATGATTGTTCTCTTCATAAACTGACCGAAAAGAGGTACACAAATAGTAGGGACTGCAGCTCTTGCAACTTCCATAACTGAACCACCCCCAGCATGAGAAACGAATGCAACTACTCGTTTGTCATCTAAAAAATACATGAATTTGGAATAAAATGTTATCAAATATAACTAACTGAGTAAGTCATTCTGAGGCATCCATTTAGTGAGAACGATATTCTTCACTTTAGACACTTCATTTACTGCGAAATCATCTTCAGGAGTCTCATATTTCCAGATGAAAGTAATATCGGGGAATGAAGACATCGCCTGTAAACACATTTGAATGAATAGTATAGTCTCTACATTGTCTGCGAAATATTTGATACCTTGATAATTCCTCTTTTCGCATCAATTGGCATAACTGTCGATCGGGCGATTGAACCAAATGAGAAAATGACTGATCGAGAGCGAAGAGAAAGAATCGATAACCAGTGCTGCAAATTATTTATTATTTATCTGTAAATTTCCGATAGTGTAAAATAAAGAAATAATTCATACCTCATCGAGTGGTTTCGTATTGGAAGCGACGATCCCGCCCAGATCAATTACCTGAATGTTCATTTTGTCACAATCCAACTATCAAATTTGAATACCTTCTTGAGAGTAGGATAAGCAATATCTATCACGGGCTCTTGATTAGTGAGAACCAGTGCAGATTTAGCAACGATATCCTGCAACACATTGCTATAAATCATCTTTCTGATCTATGACATACCTTCAAACTCGGAAAATCGGCTCCGTACTTCTCCTTGAAAAGCAATTCGATTTCATCTGTGGGCATGCTGTGATACTTCTGTAAGGATCATCTTGTTGTTAGTTTTCTCAATTATTAGGAAAGTAGCATTCGAGAGAAAAGCATACATCCATAACAAGATGATTGATCCAATTCTTTGCTCTGCTCCACATCGAATGAGGATTGATGTGCACTGTGCTGAAACCTGCAATGGACATACTTTTGCATTCTTTTAAGGCTCACGATATTCAGAACAGAATGACTCACTAGGAACGTAGCTCCTCGGAAGAGGAATTCCGATCGCCTTTGCAATCGTTCCAACCATCACATTGGATGAGCATTGCACAAAGGCTGGCACTTGGATGAGGTGGGAGATTCCTGAAATGGATGGGTAGTTTCCCACGCTGACTATTTCAATAAGGGCAGCAGGTTCGGTTTCGGCACTACCGTAACCTTTCGCACCGAAAGTGAGAGAAACGGCGAGGTAAGAGAATCGGTAATTCCAACTTTCCGCAATTCCGATGCTCATTCCTACTCCTCTTACCTGTTCCACAACTGTCTCCCTCAGTCAGCATTACATCGAACTTTTCTGCCTGAACAGGTCATTGATCTCCCTCTCAAATAACTGAATCACCTTGAGCATTTCGATGAGACCAGGCTCGTTGAGCATCTTATTGCACATTGCAGAGACGAGACCGGCGGTTGGAGGTCCCATCTGGATAAAGGGACGATTACGGTAGGCTGATCGAATGATTAGTTAGATCACTCACAGTCCATGGAAGAGTGTACTCGTCAACGGGGATTGTGAAGAAATTGATCTCGTGGAAGTTGGAGAGATGCTTACTGAAAGGAAATGTTTGGCATCTTTTTTTCGTTTAACATCATTAAAAAAAGAAAAGATGAATTAATGGACGTACGTGACATCATCATTTCTCTCGTATCGAATAACCTTCGTCTTCGTATAATCCGGCACTGAAGGATCGATTGTCGGCATGAGGGAGGTCTGAAATTAATTTTTTTTTTTGGATCAACCACATACTTTTACGACGACGTGCGTTCGTATTTTTCTATTTAACGTTGACAGAGATGCGTTCTCACCACATCATGGCCTGCTTCCATGAGCGTGTCCGCAATTGCTCCCATGTATTTCGAATGGGAATGCGCGAATTTCGAGTTGTAGATTAGAATTTTGTAGGAGGAAACTGCAGGAAGAAGAAGAAGAAGCAAATAGAGCTGGAGCATTGCTGAAAATGAATTTTCCTTATCTACTAAATGTCGGAAAATCATTTGGACGAATGCGAACCGTGAACAAGAGAACGATCTATGAAATAGCGGTCGAGTGAACTGAAAACAGAGGGATTGCAAAGGCAATTCTTTGAGTAGAGAGATTCAATGAATGTATTTCCTATGCTTTTTGAACAGCAGAATGAAGTGGAAAAACAGCGTGCACGCTCGCATAAATAGAGGAACTGAGGAGGGGAGAGGGAAGATTGTGCAATCGAGGGAGGACGAAGAAGGGGGGAGGAGTAGAGTGAAGGACGGTGAAGTCTATGTACTGCAAGGGAAGAAGAGAGAGTACGTTGATGAAGGAGATGAAGGAAAGAGACAGAGTAAAAAGGAGTTTTTGTGATCATTGCTCGACAATTCGGAGCACAAAATCTAGTATTGAAGAAAAAAATAGAATTTTTTAAGGAGAGAAGGTGCCCCACGAACCGTGCGGAAGACTTCGCAAGAAAAATGAGAGTGCTCCCTCTGTCTTTGTTAACCAGAAAATCGTGGAACTCCTCCGTCAATTTAAATTGCTTATTCGAACTGAACGCTCTCACATTTCTTTTCTTGATGATACTTTCATTCACGCAGATTTCATGTTCATTAATTGAAAGTGACGGATAACATGGTGATCTTCTCCTTTCCTCTTCACTGAGCATTCTTCAATAATCACTATTGCACAACCACAAGGAAAGAGAGCAGCTGAGAGATAACCTCTCTTGAAATGAAGTACTATTTCACTTTTCGATATGGGAAAGAGTACTTAAATCGAGGAGATCGGAGAGTGTCGAGGGGGAGAAAGGACGAAATTTGTGTAGAGTGTCTACCCTCAGCACAACTAGAGAATCGCACGCAGAGAAAGAGAGAGTGCGCGCTCGTTTCCAAGCACTTTCCTAGCATTTGCATCGGGATAATAAAACTAACTCATGATAATGAAAAATATTGAGAAATTATATAATTATAAGGACATTTCTACAACTTTAATTTGAATCAGAACACATTATCCCCTCTGGAAATCCGGAATCCATAGATCCCACTAGTTCCTTCTCTTTCTCTGCCTCTCTACATATTTTGATCTCTTTGATTTCCTTCCCTCTCTCTCCTCCTATTGCACAACGTTTCTCAACAGGGGCTTCCGATCTAAAAAGATCTATTTGAGCTTTGATATCGCTTTTGATCGAACAAACCTTATCTCGTTTATTTCGCTCGCTGATTCGTTCTATTACATCCACTCATCCACTTTATCATTTGCATTGTTCTATTCAATCTCAGTATTTCAGAATGCTTTCTCTCCGTTTCTTCCTTCTCTTTCTACCTTCTGTCTTATCCTTCAAAATCCTCGTCTACAATGCGAAATTCGCCCATTCTCACTCGAAATACATGGGAGCGATTGCGGATACGTTGATGGAAGCAGGTCATCATGTGGTCAGTCCAATATTTTTCTCGTTATCGAATTCATCTCTCTTTAAATAATTTTCTTTTTCTAAGAAAATTTTTTCTCAGATTTCTCTGATGCCAGTCATCGATCCATCCGTTCCCGATTACACAAAGACCAAGATTATTCGATTAGAGAGAACGCCCGAAGTGACGTCAGTTTGTTTTTTTCTATTTCTAATATATGGATTTGACTTTTCAGTAAGCATCTCTCCAACTTCCACGAGATCAATTTCTTCACAATTCCCGTCGATGAGTACACTCTTCCATGGACTGTGAGTGATCTAGTCAATCGATCAATTGGTCTACCGTAATCCTCCCTGTTTCCAGATGGGACCTCCAACCGCCGGTCTGTTCGGTGCAATGTGTAATAGGACGCTGTCAGAACCGGGATTGGTCGATCAACTCAAGGTTCATTACTGAAGTCACTGGGTAATCGGAATGGCATTATTTTTTCAGGCCGAGAAGTTTGATGTAATGATCACGGAGAACGGTGATTACTGTGGAGTCGGTTCGTTTATTATTTCTTTCATAGGACGAAATGTTACTTTGTAGGTCTCTCTCATCTCATCCAACCTCCGTCTTACGTTACGTGCTCTTCCAATGTTATGATGTCAAATATCGCCAGAGACATTGGAATTCCTCTCCCGAGGAGCTACATTCCCAGTGAGTCTAACTGTGTTCTTTACATCCGTTCTCCAAATCAAAAAAAAATCTGATTCCATCACAGGCTATAGCACACTTCGAATCGATCCTCATTCGATGTGGAGTAGGGCGAAGAATTGGATCAATCATCTCGTTATGCAGGTTTTCCGACCCGTATTATGGTCTTTAGTATTGGAAATGTCCAGACATTCCACGACATGCCCCGTGATTCGTGTCAGGATGTATTCAAGGAGAAATACGGTACTTCGTTCCCCGATTTCGCGGTATTCCGTTTTTCCTTTTCAGGAAGGTCATTCAATTTTGCAGGAAATTACATCCAAATCGTCACTTATTCTCACAAATCAAGAGCCAGTCATTGACATCGCCTTTCCTACTCTGAAGAAAGTGAGCTATATCAAATTCATTTTTCGAGAAGCTTGATTTTTAATTTTCAGGTCATTGATCTTGGTGGAATCGTGGCATCGGTAACGAAACCATTGAATGAGGTGATACTTTTTCTCGAACTACTGAACTTTTGTCAAGGAGAATTTGGTTTGTTTGTTTGACATGCGAACGATCAATTTGCAGCACTGGTTATCGATTCTTTCTCTTCGTTCTCGATCAGTCATTTTCTCATTTGGTTCAATCGCCCGATCGACAGTTATGCCAATTGATGCGAAAAGAGGAATTATCAAGGTATCAAATATTTCGCAGACAATGTAGAGACTATACTATTCATTCAAATGTGTTTACAGGCGATGTCTTCATTCCCCGATATTACTTTCATCTGGAAATATGAGACTCCTGAAGATGATTTCGCAGTAAATGAAGTGTCTAAAGTGAAGAATATCGTTCTCACTAAATGGATGCCTCAGAATGACTTACTCAGTTAGTTATATTTGATAACATTTTATTCCAAATTCATGTATTTTTTAGATGACAAACGAGTAGTTGCATTCGTTTCTCATGCTGGGGGTGGTTCAGTTATGGAAGTTGCAAGAGCTGCAGTCCCTACTATTTTTGTACCTCTTTTCGGTCAGTTTATGAAGAGAACAATCATCAATTACATGATTTATTTTCAGCGGAACAGCCTAGAAATGCAGCAGCAGTCGCTAGAACAGGAATGGCTCTCGTATATGATAAACATGAATTGTGGAATGGACAAAAATTGACTGAATCATTGAAAACAGTGATCGAAAATGAAGAGTAAGTTCCCTACTGAAGAGCAGGGAAAATAGATGAAGCCCAATAAAATAAATGATTTCAGAGTTCGAAAGTCGGCATCTCTCGTTTCTCTTCGATTGGCAAAGAGACCTTTCTCACCTAAAGAACTTCTTGTGAAGAATATTGAATTCATCGCTGCAACAGGAACAATTCCATCTCTTCATCCTGATTCAATTCACATGAATTTCATTGAAATTCACAATCTTGACCTTCTTGCTATCATTTTCATTGTCATTTTTACGATTTTTATTCTAATTCTTAGAAAAGCAAATTCTCTCTTCTGTTCTTCATGTGAGAAGAGCGCTGGAAAGGTTAAGAAAAATTGAAGAGAAGTTCACATAGGATTGTCAATTGTTGTTATGATCTCTCTAATAAAGAGCTTTCATTCACGATTATTCTAGAACAAAGAAAATTTGAATTATCAATTTGCATGCCCTTAATTTGTTCGTTATTATTCTCATTTCCTCTCATCTCTCATTTCACCCCTTCTCATTTCTTGCGCGAGGTGGTTCTTCCCCTCGATCTTCCCCACTCCTTCATCTAACGTCGATTACTCCGTCTGAAGGTATTTCATCGATTATCTCTTCTCGTCAATCCATTCAGTATCTTTAGATGCTGCCTTCTCGCGATTGAGCTAAGATGAGAGAAAAGGCGAGGAGAGCAACTGATGAAGAGGTCGGTCCATTTGTTTCACCTCGTTTGCTATTCTGTCGTTTGGTCTGATCTCTTGATGATTTCAGGAAAATGCAGTTAAATTGACGATGGATGGACGACTGATTCACGATGGGTACGATCCATCTCGATTAGACCAACTTGAGAGTTCCTGTGGCCACCTTTGGGTGCTTTACTCAATGTAGCCTTCACGGGCGATTCTATCGTTTATTTATCGTTTTCTTTCTAATCACATCACTCTTTCAGTACCGGAATACTGAGTGATTTCGACCAATTTGAAGATAATGCGGATAAAGTGGAGGGTGTTTACAGACAGTTCAATGCGCCCGGTCATACCATCTTGTATTTAATATTTGCAAATTATTTAAAAAAATTGAATTTAGGAGCGCGAAGCGGCGATCGATCTTCTTTTTGACATGTTCACTCGCAAAGGAAAGGAAATCATTCGATCACTCAGCAATGAAGACAAACTCAAGCCATTTTGCACTTTTATACTGAGGGCGTCGTTCAGAAATGAAGAATCGGAATATAACTAGGGGCCACAAGCCCCGCCCACTTTTGTGTGACATGCTCCTCCAATAAAAACGAGACGGAGCAGCACAAAGTTCATTCTAAACGAAATAGGTCGTCCGATAGCGCGTTGGATAGCCACTAGCACCCCCCTTCAGAAAAATCTTGTAGGTCTTGAAAAAGTTTTCAGCGAGTAGGTCAAAATCGATAAAGAAGGTCGCGAGAGTAGCTATTTGACCTATTCTTGAGTATGTACCCCAAACCTACAGCAATTTATTGACTAATTAGAATATTTTAGGATTTTTAGAATTTTTTTCAGATTTTTATCATGCCCCGCTAAGGTGTGCTTGGAACGCGGGGAGAGGCGCGCGAGAGGGCGGGGGGAGGGAGAGAGACACACGCAAATGAGACTCCCCCCCCCCCCTTCCCTCTCGTCTCGTCTTTCCCTCCTCTTCCCCAGTGCGTTGCGCGCGTACTTCTCGGGCTCTAGCGCAGCTCAGAGACACGATATCGACAAACGGCAAAAAACATGATGTTGTTGGGTCCATGAGAGATTGTTTGAACACTAATTTGATCCCAGTGCATAAAATCGGCTATCCACTTTGTGGCCCCTAAATATAACATTCACATTTGAGGATCTTCGTGAAGAATCGAATGTCGATGTGAAGAATAAACTGTGCCGATTCATTGGAGAAATGGCAGAGAAGAGAAATGGTCAGAATAACCACAAATTATCTAGAAATTTTGAAATTCCAATAGAATATCAAATTTGTGAAGATGTTCGACTTGAGACTTTGCAATATATAGCAATAATTTCTTTTGGTATTTATTCTAATTCAGATTCCTGGCCCGATCTTCATCGATTCATTCGAACGAGTTTATCCTCGAATAAATGTCACAAGCAGACAGCTCTCCAACTGATCGGGTCTCACTCACTTCACCAAATGAAATAATAATTATTCGTTCAGAAACTGTGAATCTCCAGTGTACGAATGGGCTTCTGTGAAGGATTTTATTGTGGATTATATTCTCTGTTCCGACTCGACCCTTCGAGAACCCGCAATGAAGGCACTTGGAAAATTCTCCAATTTAGTCAATGATGATCAAGGGATGATGGAGATTATGGAAAGAATGACTCCCGTTGTATTACAGGTAAGATTCATGTTCACGCTAAATATTTTCTTGGATAATGCACTGGAAAAACGATAAATACTCACACGCATTTCTCGCAGGTAGCAGATCCCGATTGTTCCCATATGGAGTGCGATTATGAACATATTACGGCCTTCATTTGTCTGTATGAAATGGCACGCGGGTCACTCAAAGTGCTCAGAAATCACGTTGAACAGTTATTCGCCATGTGCATTAAGGTATCTATGTATACATAAATGCAAGATCTTAGAAGAAATGTCTTCCTACTGGGAGAGAGGATATAGTGGATTTGTTACAAGATGATAAATTACAGATTATCATTGATCAAATTATTTGCAAGAATAGAGATAATGGTCTCTTGTCCCTTCAAATGGTGACTTGCTTGAGCATGAAATACGGTCCATCGGTTCCTCTTCATCTCATTCCTAATATTGGTGAGTCAAATAAAATCCATTCGGACAAAATAACTGTCTCTTGACAGGTATCTCCTGTCTTTTCGCCATTGCGAATAATTTGGCTAGTTGTAAGACGGATAAATGGCTGTTATTCAATCCAGCAAAGGATGATGTGAAGAATGGAGAGAATTTTGCGTGAGAAACAATTTCATCGCTCTTTCCTTATTTGGGGGCACATGGTTCAAGGATTGAATCTGTACCATTGCATCTGTAAGGATCATTCGATAAAATTGAATTAATGCAGGATGACAGTCGGAATTTTATACATGGAGAGGATTGCAACAGCAATTGGAAAGAAGAGAATGGGATCCCATCTGGTGACCATTTCTCAGAAATTCATACAGAATGATTCGTTTGCTGTGATTTAATTTGCTTCACGACGTTCGATGGCAATTTATATTCCAGATCATTGGGAGAAGCGTGCTGCGGCTCTGATTGGATGGGCATCCGTGGGCGACAGTTTCCGTCGAGGAAGAGTGCTCACGATAGTCGATTGGGCTATTGCAGCATTCAATGATAATGCCAGTCACTAATTGAATCTTCATTTGGGTTGATCTATTATTACGCCTAGCCGAATGAGAATGGTCCTGAGATTGAGCAGACGATGCATATTTTTTATTACAGCAAATGATCATCGTTCAGAATATTCCTGGCTCTGCATTCGAATCCATTTCATACCTTGCCGAAGCTGTTGGAAAGGATCGATTCATTCACGATTTTCCCAAGGTTTGCATCGTTTCATCTCTTATTTCATTCTCTATTTTTTTATTCTCAGGTGGTTTCTGTAATCGGTCCGTGTCTCAAATCGATCGCTTCCATCGATTCATCTGATCATTCTCTCGTCCTTTTATCTCGCAATCTTCTTCTCTCATCGGAATTTGTGTTCTGCTCGGGACTGATTCACTTCCACTCTTAAACATATTTGTTCACAAAATCGACAAGAAAGGTACGTTTTTCCAATAGGGAAACGCTATTTATCGCACTGTCTATGTAGATATTTCATATTTCAGGTGGCGCTAGAATGCTCATCAGTCTCATCAAGGTTTGTTAAGATTTTCAACTCTCAGGTTATGCCAAACGTTTGCGAATTCAATTTTGCTACTTGCATCAACTGTTGTTTGATCAAAGATTTCATTGAAGGCAATCCAGACTGAGAACTTGAATGATAATATTCCAATTATTGATAAGGATAGAAGACTCATTCCATTCGCCAAGAAACTCTGTGTCAGTAAATCGAGTCGAAATTTCATCGAACTTTTCTAACAATATTTTTATACTTAAATTCCGAGAGTAAAAATTTAACCATTACAGAAATTTGCGGAAGAGCACACTATATTGACGAAAGAAGAAACGGACGCTATGATGGGAATCCTCGCATCTTGTGAAGAATAGATCGATCATCCCTCTCTTTATTTCATGTAACCCTAATATTTCATTCCCAATGTTGGCTGCCACATCTATCAGCCTTCGATATGGCGTTGTTAAGAGAGATAAATCAAATGATATAACTTCTTGAAAAGCGATTGTCAATGAATCTGAAAATCGAAATCTTGCGAAACTCTCGAAATTTGTGATTATTGATGATTATTGATATGAAGGGCGTTTATTAGTGAACAGTGCTATTTGTGTTCAAGAATAGACAAATCGTGGACTGGACTGACCTGGGAACACAAAATTTTTTAAGGAACGTCCGTGTTTCTGTTGTGCATTTGTTTGTTCTGATTTCGTTTCTCGGTATCCATCTCTTTCGTTTTGACAATCAAGTTCGTCTATTCTACGCTTGGGTCTATTGTTGGAGACTCAGAGGAAATTACGATGGTATGGAATAGAGGGGGAGGGGGTCCGAGGGAGGGGAGCAAAGAGGGAGGAGAGAACGCACTCTTTCCTTCCTTTCCCTGGAAGAAGTCGTCGAAATTGCTCATTTAGGCGGGAACAATAGCCTCTCTCTCGCTTCTGTTGTTACTCTCTGCTCTCATTTTGATTAACATTGTCCCCGCCCTCTTTCTCACCTTCGAGTCACAACAGATCCTTCATCTCAAGCGTCACTCTCTCCAGAGTACTAGCAAGTCTGTTTTCTGTGTATCTTTGACTCCTTCATTGCTCATTCATGACTTCTCATAAAGTTCGCTCGCAAAAGTCAAAGGGAAGAATGAACTTCAATGATATTTCAGAATCGCAATGGTTTCTCGATTTTTTGTTCTACTGATTTCGATGAATTTCCACCACGCAATCGGAGGCTCTGAAGGTTAGAATACTTCATTTTATCTGAGTCAAGTAGTTTAAAAAAACTAAATGAGATCCTTGTTTATCTTCGCCATACACTTCCAGCCAATTCATTTCCTTGAATTGTATTCACTCATAAGTGCAAACACCGATGTTTCACTGTCTACTCTTGTGCAGAAAGAGCTCATTTATCATTCACACTCATCTCGATTAACCCTTCCTTCCAGTAGAATAGCACCCAATTGTAATAGACAACAGAGACCAAGAGCAATGATGCATGAGATACTTCGAGAGTCCACCGGGAACTCTGAGCAACATCAAACAATATGCATTTTGCAGACATCTTTCTGTTGAACAATCACAAGTTGTTGGGCACTTTGATGGAAGGATACGATTCGGGACTCAGTCCATTCAATACCCACAGTACACGATGTGAGCAGCATTAACACAAAAGAAATGAAAAAAATAACCTTGAGATAACGGTAGTCTAGTTGATGAACCAGGAGCTACAATAATCAGTCAGCTCAATTTCGTGCGACTCATTCGAGTGGTCAGCCATGTAAAACACCATAAACCCGAAACAATAATGAATTCAGGAAGAACGGGAGCAGCAAATTTACACGGTTCTCGTCATTGTTACCGTGAGCTTCTACATAGTTTTAAATATCCAGTGTTACGCACCGGCCAATTTCGGAGGCATAAAATATATTCTAGTTGAAAACTGGTGATATTACAATGGGCTCGCAGAGTCAGTGTTCGAAATTAATTTTCACATGAGTTGTGAAGAAGGGAACAGGGGAAAGGGATATTCGAAAACAATAGTGCCCATCATCTTCACTTCCTCTTAGAAATGGCTCGATCCTCGTCTAAAATGGGATCCGGCTGACTTCGGAGGAATCGATCACATCTACGTCCAAGCTGATCATATTTGGCATCCTGAAGTTGCAGCCTGCGATAGGTAGGCAATTACAATATGATAATCAATGATGAGATAATGCGTTTTCTCAATAATGCGTTTTCTCAATTTCAGTTCGGCCTACACACCAGTGCTGCCGGATCATGCTGTCTTCGTGAAAGTAAGTCACATTTGGGAAAACGTACATGAATATTTCTTTCCAGGTCAATCACACTGGACACGTTGTTGCCGATCGAGCGTATGCTGTCACATACATTTGCGAATTTGATGTAAGATCGTGTTCCGAAACTTGAACGCAACACTCATTTTAGATTGATTATTTTCCATTTGACAAACAAAGTTGTGACTTCTGCTTCTTCCTACCCATTTACAAGGTAAAAATGCAGCTTTTCAAAATTTGTAAATATTTTGTCATTTTAGCCATCGGAATTGATGTTGGTGGGAACATTTTCGGATGATCTGATGGTCTTTGTAAGTTACATCGACATCTTTTTTGCTCAGTTATTTTCTTCTAGGACACTCCTGAATGGCAATTGGGCGATTTCAGCGTGCATGTGCAGTATAAAGATAAATATGAACTGGTGAGATAAATATATTCAAAAATTAAAGAATCCAATAAATATTCAGTTGACGTACAACATTTCGATGACGCGTCGTGCTGAATTCTGGGTGAAGATGATTATCGCCCCTTCCTTCCTCATTGGATGTCTTATTCTCGTTGGACTGCTCATTTCTGTTGGAGAAGATGCGAAATCGAATGCCGTTTGCGAGAAGACTCTAAAAATACGGTGTTGATTTATTCTTAGGTAAATCTCGGTCTGACCACAATGATGTCGATGACTGTTATTCTCGGAATTCTTTCTGATAGTATTCCCAAGTCAAAGGATCTTCCTGTTATGGGTAAGTTCTTCGACGATAGTCTCTCCAGTTGACAACACAAGATGCAGGATACTTTGTCCTGTATGAAATCATAATCATCGAACTCGCTGTGGTATCTGTGATCTACAATAAAAGAATATCCAAGAATATGCAGAAATTTACCAATACTATCGTCGTTTTTCAAAGGTCTCGTTCAATCATGTCAATTGTCATGACAAACATTTATTCAGACCTAAAATAGTGGAGGAAGCAGATATGAACGCAATAAACGGAGAAAAGAGGTAGAGAGAAGTGTCGTGCATATGTCATTCATATATTCCAGAACGGTCTCATCCTCTATTCGTCGTATGCTGAGAAGAACATTTGATTGGCTACAGAGGTTGGGCATTCATGAATCTTTCGCAATTCACATCTTTTCAGTGTATGCAGTGTTCGTGTTTTCTTCTTCGCCTTCTATCTCTTTCTTCATTTCCTTAATGCAATTTACCTTCTATCGCACTATCAGGGATGCTGGATATGCATATTTGAAATATAAATGTTGATGCTCAATCTCGTTTCTCATAATAAACTATGTTACTTCAACATCGCAAAGACAGTGAAATGGTTACAGGAGAGGTGTTCCCATGACCATTGTCAGTTTCAATTTCCTCTCGTAAGAATCACTTTCTCTTCGTCAAAACAATGTTGTTCACGAGCTCAATGTTCGAACTTTTTTTGGCCAGTAGCGTTGTAAACGACAGCTCCAATTTCTCAGTTACTCATCTTTCAAGTGATGTTACCTCTCCTACTGGTAGGGGCCACAAAGCAGATAGCCGATATAACGCTATGAGACCAAAAGTGTGTTCAAACTATCCCTCGTGATCCCACTATCATCATACTTTTTACCCTTTTGTCGATATCTTGTCCCTGAGCTGTGCTAGAGGCCGAGAAGTACACGCGCAACGCACTGGGGAAGAGGTGGGAAAGGCGAGACGAGAGGGCGGAGCCTAATTTGCGTGTGTCTCTCTCCCTCCCCCCGCCCTCTCGCTCGCCTCTCCCCGCCCAAAAACACAAGCCGGGGAAGCATGCTAAAAATATAATTTTTTCTCTAAAAATCCTAAAATATTCAAATTAGTCGAAAAATTGCTGTCCGAGCAGAACTTTCAAACTGCAACATGCCAAAACGGCCAATTCCCTTCCATTCTATGCAAATTTGGCCTATTTAGTGATGTGATGCACATCTCGGATAGGGCTCGATCGATAGAGTGTTGGAGTAGCTATCCAACGCACTTTAGAATGAGTGATTTGGTTTAGAATGAAGCTTGTGTTTTTGTTTTCTCGCTTTATGGCGAAATCGTGTCCGCACAAAGTGGGCGGAGCTTGTGGCCCCTACCTACTGGTCAGCTTATTTCCAGAGTCATAAGTACAATTGTTATCGTAGTTTTCAATAAAAGTTCGAGATTACTCGGTTACACTTGGATTATCGTTATGGATCTCGCTCTGTTTACCTGACACAACAGACAGGAATGGTCAATACTATTGACCACTTCATCCATGGACACTCGCAACACTTTTTTTATCTTCTATATTTCTTTTCTAACTCATTTTCAATGCATAACGAAAATTGACTGTAATATCCACCCAATCCTTGTTTCCTCACTCATTGCAGCCAACATGTATGTATTCTTCTTTGCTCATTTTCTTTCTAGCTACTACAATTTCCATTATAGCAACAACTACCCCGTCCCAAGGTTGGCTCTACTCTGAAGATGATAACTATCACATTGTTTCAGAGTTATTTCAAAATCAAAATTCTCAATTGTATAATGATCTCTTCTCTGGGTATCGCAGAGAAATGAGTCCATACAATGGACATGGTCGGCAAGTATTCTCGAAATCTCACTTCAAATACGTTTCAGGAATTCTCAACGACACCTATCCACTCACCCCAGTCACCATAGCGTTACAGTATGCTAGACTTATTCGGGTGGTAAGATTCATAATTTTGATATTAGATCTATCTTTTCAAATAAGCATACCAAATTCCAGTTAGAGCCGGAACTTCAGCATCAAAATTTGGTCGGTGTGTTGTTGGTAAGAGTAAATAAAATTGCCATGCCGTAAAAAAAGATTTTAGACGTGGCAAGACCCTCGTCTTCGTTGGAATTCCGATCAATACGGCGGAATCGATCATATCTACGTTAATCGATTCAGTGTTTGGATGCCTGAGTTTTATCCGTGTGAAAGGTTCTCATTCTGAGTCTTTCGTTCAAACTGAATGTGAATGTGAAATTGCAGTAGTCAAGCGTCGGTCGTTTCAAGTGATCAGAGTCTTACGATCGACCTCAATTCAACGGGGTTCATGAGCACATTCATTGTCTTCTCCACATTCTGTTGTGAATTTCAGTTCAGTTGTGAATTTGACGTGAGTTCCCACTTTACTTCGAAAAATAGCAACTCATTTCAGGGCTATCGCTTCCCATTTGATATTCAAAACTGCTATTATTGTTTTGTAATGTTCAACTACAATTCGAGAGATGAACTGAGATTCAATGCAAAGTACTCTGCGAAACCATGCATCTACGTATGTTTTTTGTTTTTTTTTAAACAGTGTATTTTCTTTGTTCAGGATACAAGTGAATGGTCTCTGAAGTTGCATGGCATTGACTATTTGGATTCGATTGATACTGATTTCAACATGGGCGTGGTAATACATGCGTGTGTGACAATAAAAAAAGATTTAGCTCTACTACAACATTTCCCTGACTCGTCGACCTCAATTCTACGTCGGATTGGTCATCACTCCAGCATTTCTCATCGGATCGCTAATCATCATTGGTCGATAGACCTATCATTTTCAATCATCAAATAATTCTTGGAATGCAGGACTCTTCTTCGGTCGAGGTGGAGACATTATCAACAATGCAGTGGGATTGGGACTGACGACCATGATGTCCATGATGGTTAGAAATTTTTGTCCAAACGATACAATTTGATGAATTTGAGGTGATTGTGGGCATCCTTGCCAATGCAGTCGCCAAGAGTCAGTACATTCCGGTGTTGGGTGAGCTTAATTTCATACTTGAGAAAGAAATATAAATCGACTTCAGGTTGGTACATCATCGCTGAGATTGTTATCATCACATTGGCTGTTTTCGCTGTGCTTTCATCGGAGGTAGTCGGATTTGTGGGGTTATTGAAATGTAAAAAAATTATCATTTTGTAATTTTTAAATATTCCAGATGCTGTGCAGAGTGTGCTCGTCGATGGTCCATGCGGCATGTAAAGAGTAAATTCTAATTTCAAGTTACGATAAACACCCATTTTCTAGGTCGAAGAACGGAAATTGTTTCGACTCAATTCGTTGCTCCATCAGAACCGCTCTTCTCGAGAGAGGAAAACAATCAAATATTTGGTTGTTCACCCTTTTCTTTGTTGCACATACAATCAATATCGTTGTTTTGTTCAGAGTGTGATGATAAAATTTAAGTCTATATTTTAGTCTCTCATGATTTTCTTTGCCTAACTCGTGGCGAAATAGTTGATCGAATTAACAATAAAATGTTGAGTTTTGGCTCTCTCTCTAACGTGCGTCTACAGATGAATTATCCCCAACTCCATCATAAATTCTTCATTGAACTGCTGTCAGGCTTGGAAAACAAATGGATAATGAGCGAAGTATTTTGACTGAGAGACTCAGGTATCCGGAAGTATACACAGACAGTCTCAATTAGTATGCGGCTTCTGCGTGATAATTCTCAAATTAGAGAGATAAAGTATCTCCCGGAGAGGCGGATCCATCTCTCACAAGTTTATCCCGCATTAGTCCCATGAATTGAAGATTCTCTTTCCGTGAGCTTCAGTCAATTTCCAAGACTCTTTTTTTTCAAGACTTTCCAAGACTCAGACTCAAGATACACCTCGGTTTTGACCTTTGTAACATCAAAACAACGCTATTGATGACGTATTCTATCGTATGTAGGATAGGTGAGAGGATTCGATGAACTATTTTGTGTCTCCGATGCCTCTCTTCTACTCTACTTCGTGTAATCATATCTCTCTCCAACGTATAACCTCATTCTTCGGGGAAAGATTAGATACTTTCCGCGTGCATTTTCCACCAAATTGAACAGGATTCAAGTTTCATTCATTTCCATTCCATTACTATCCCAGTACTCGTTGTTGTTTTTCTCCTGCCAAGTGCAGATTACAATGATCCTTCTCCCTATAGATCCTTGTTCTAGAACAAAACCGCTTTATTGTCGCCTATACTTTCATGAATTTTCTATTGCCACACTCCCATTTGATGACTCGGCTCCAACGTTGTCCAGTGTATTCAGAGAGCCGAAAGAGGCATGTTGTTTATTCTTCTTCTCCTCTTTCCTCTCACATCCTCCAGTAATTCGTCTACAACAACTCCTTCACAACGTAAGAATTGTCGACGATGACGTCACTATTTCAATCTCATTTCAGTACTCTTTCAAGATCTCAATACCAAATTGTACAATGATCTCTTCACTAATTATCGTCGAGAGATGAGCCCCTTCAATGGCCATGGTTAGTTACCATTCTCTTACGTTCTCAGGGGGTTCACATTTCTCTATTTCAGGAATGCCCAATGATTCTTATCCACACACTGCAGTCACTATCGCTCTTCAATATGCTCGACTAATCCGCGTGGTCTGATTTTATCAACTCTTTTCATTGATAGGGATCGATAAGATGATCTTTTCAGCTCGAACCTGAACTTCAACATCAGAATTTGATCGGAGTGTTGCTGGTGAGAATCGACCAATCACAAATGTTTCCAATCATCCATTGTAGAACTGGCAAGATCCTCGTCTTCGTTGGGATCCGACCAAGTATGGAGGAATCGATCACATCTACGTTAATCGATTCACTGTCTGGATGCCCGAGTTTTACCCTTGCGAAAGGCCCGTATTACCTTTCTTCTAAAATGTATGAATCGATTTCAGTAGCCAGGCCACTCTTGTCTCCAGTGAGCAGACTCTGACTATCGGACTTAATTCGAGTGGATTCATGGACACTTTCGTCATTTATTCTACTTACTATAGCTGTGAATTCGATGTGACTTTCAACTCCCTTTCCTCGATAGAAAATCAAAATTCTCAGGTGTACAAGTTTCCCTTCGACAAACAGGATTGCTACTACTGCTTCATTATGTTCAATTACAATGCCCAAAATGAGTTGAGATTCAATGCCAAGATTGCGCCTCGGGCCTACATTTATGTTAGTATTTTAGTTTATTTAAATTAAAAATAAACTGTGTTGAGGACACTTCTGAGTGGTCGTTGAAGCTCGGTGCGATCGATTATCAGGACTCTGTTGATCCCGATTTCAATATGGGACTAGTTAGTGCGGTCATCATAATTTAGAGATACTCATTCACTTCAGTTGTACTACAATATCACTCTCACTCGTCGGCCTCAATTCTGGGTCGGATTGGTTATCACGCCCACTTTCGTTATCGGATCACTCATTATCATCGGTATTATCATCGGTATGGGTGAAATAGGAAGGAAGAATTGCAGGGTTGTTTTTCGGTCGAGGAGAGGATATCATCAACAATGCAGTGGGATTGGGACTGACGACCATGATGTCCATGATGGTGAGGAATAGGACAGCAGGGATGAAGAATCTGCATCTTCATTCCTCATACTTTCTCACATGTGCAGATTCTATGAAGTTAATCTGAATTCTTCCAAATAAGAAATAGTGTTAGGATGAGATCCTAATAGGATCACAGTTTGATATTCAAATGGCTAGAAATGAAGTGCCGAGAATATTTTATTATACGCTCTCAGGTGATCGTCGGAATCTTGGCCGATGCATTCGCCAAGAGTCAGCACATTCCGATTCTCGGTAGGCAATGATTAGATAATAATAATATTTAATCTGATTAGGTTGGTATCTCATCGCGGAAATCATAATAATCACACTGGCCGTACTCGCTTTGATGTCTTCCCACGTTCGTTATTTAATTAAATTGTAATTAATTAATTAATTTAAGATGTTGTGTAATTTCTGTTCAACTCTCGTGACGGCGGCATGCAGAGAGTCAGCTGAATCTCGATATTCGTGCTGTGATCCAAATCATTTCAAAATAAAAACAGCCCGAATTTCAGAACCAAGACGGGAAACTTTATCAATTCACTCAAAATCTACATCAGAGAGGCTCTTCTCGAGAGGGGAAAACATTCGAATGTGTGGATATTCTCCGTATTCTTTCTCGCTCATACCATCAATCTCATTATTCTGTTCTGCATGTGATAAAGTGTGATGACTAAATGTCTTGGGGTCAAACATCTGAGTGGTCACGTATGTACCTGACCAATTCTTGATTGAAGAGGATAATATTTCACTAATTAACTCCTTCTCTTTACTATTGCTGCCTCTTTCCAACTTCCTCCTTCTCTTCATAGTGTCATACCCAATGATTCCTCTCTACCTCATTTTATCTTCATTATTCATAATCGCGTCTTCACTCACATCATCACAAGGTAATTAGCCAGTTATTTTCCTGATCAAAATAAAGGTTTAGGTATCTTCCAAAGTCACAATAATCGTCTCTATGTAAACTTATTCACTAATTATCACAAGGATATGAGTCCCTACAATGGGCATGGTTTGAATTGCCTCATATTTGTATTTATCACAGAGTCTTTAGGTCTCTCCAACGACTCTCACCCATCCGATCCCGTAATGTTATCGTTAGAGTATGCAAGACTCATCCGATTGGTTTCTTAATCCGCTCTATCTGCATTTCGAAATCTTAAAAAAAAAATTCAGCTCGAACCGGAACTTCAACATCACAATCTCGTAGGAATGGTTTGTTACTGAAATTAATGAAGAAACACATGAAATATTGAGAACTGGCGAGATCCGCGTCTCGAATGGAATTGCTCCGATTACGGTGGTATCGATCACATTTTCGTCAATCGATTCACAGTTTGGATGCCGGAGGTGTACCCTTGCGAGAGGTACGAGAAGTATTTCACTCGTAAAGAAAAGTACTGAATTGCAGCAGTGAAGCACTTCATACTGCTAACGAACAGAACATCGTTATTCGTCTCAATTCGACGGGTCATCTGAGCACGTTTCTACTGTACTCTGCCCACTTCAGCTGCGAATTTGATGTATCTAATCTATTATTTTTTCTCAAGTCAATAAAGTCATTTATCATTGAAGGTTCGTCGTTTCCCCTTCGACAAACAATATTGCTACTACTGCTTCATCTTTGTCTATTACGACCCAAATGACGAGCTGGCATTCAAGATGAAGATTGGCGAAACGGCCTACACCTATGTACGAATTTCGAGGTATTGATTCAGCTAAACATACTTTTTTTAGGACACGAGTGAATGGTCCCTGGGAGTGTACAATACGACCTACATGGAGTACATAGATCCCGCCACTTTCAATATGGGACTGGTAGTGGATTGTTTTGCCATCTGATATAAATTAATGATGCAGTTGTACTACAGCATCACTCTAACTCGTCGTCCTCAATTCTGGATTGGACTCGTGATTACGCCCACTTTCCTTATTGGATCGCTCATTATTATCGGTATTCAACCACCTTTCTTCATTTACTTCCACCTCTCATTTCTGCCCTTCTTCCCGTTGTAATTCTGAGTACTTGAGTTTTTTTGGGAGTTAAGAAGACGAGTATAGCAGCATTCTGAAATCTACTCTATTCAGATTTTTGCAGGTCTCTTCTTCGGAAAGGCCAAGGATGTGATCAACAACGGTATTGGATTGGGACTGGTTACAATGATGTCCATGATGGTTTGCACTTATTTTCCGGCCCTATGTATCCCACTGTATTTCTTAGGTGATCGTGGGAATTCTCGCGGAGGCAATCGCCAAGAGCCAATTCATTCCAATACTTGGTGGGTCAAAATGGAGAGCTTTGTAGTAAATCAAACTGCCGGCCTTACCGGTGGGTCCTTGTGTTGTCGTACGTCTGTAAAATCTCTTGATGTGGGTGGATACACCTTTTTTTAGTAATAGAGAGCTATCACATTTTTAAAATGATACGATTGTAATTGCACACCTACTAAACTATTCCGCGCGGCAAACGCGTTAGCTCCACCCACTTTCACTTCGTTTTGCGCGTTTTCCGCCTATTTTCACTATTTTTTCTTAGTATTTAATGATAAAACTCGATTTCTGGGATGGTTTCGCGTTCATTAAGCACCAATTATATAATTAATGCTTAATTTTAAACGCGACCTTAGTTTAATAGCAATTTCGTTACGCGCGGAACGAGAAACAAATTTGCGTCAAAATGTGATATTGAAGGTTGGTACATCATTGCTGAGATCGTCATCATTATCTACTTTGGCCGTGTTTGCTCTTCTTTCATCGGAGGTAAATGGGAAAGAGGAGAAGAAGGGGATCGAAGACTCCTTTTTCCTCCCAACTCGGGGACAATACACTCGAGACTAGAAGACATAAGAAATGTTCAGGTTCTCTGCAAGATCACTTCCAGTGTGGTCAACACCCTCTGTCGAGAGTAAGCTCGTGCGAGTGATGAAAGGATATATCGAAGTTCGTTTAGATCTAAGAAAAGCGATTCTCGTACAAGAAAGGAGTGGTTGCTAGAGAATGGAAAATATTCAAATCTCTTTCTTTTCTTCATTTTCTTCCTCGTTCACATCAATGTCATTGTTCTCTTTCAAGCATAAAAGATGTGTGACAATGTGAAGAAAGATTAAAAAAGTCAAGAGATCATCAATCGCATTTTTCTACAAATTGCAAATAAAAGTGTTAGCATGGATTTGCTCATCATAACAATATTTTGTTCCATGCGTGCATGTGTACTTAGAGGCTCTGATTTTGCAGAATATTTTTCGGGTATTGATTTTGAAATTCGGGATAAACCGCCTTATTCCGGAAGAGGAATTCGATATTTTCGTTCGATAGTGTCATGGGTATCTATATCATCGATAAGCAATCAGTTGATATAAGTGTCACTACGTTGAGACACTTATATCAACTGGTTTTCCATTATATTATCTGGCCTTATCTGGCCTAGCAGTGATCTCCCGCAGGACGCAAGTGCCTTGATTAACGGGATGACCTTTACCTTGTACCTTTACGTTGAGAGGCAGATAAGAAGGAGCAGATGTGGAATATAGCGCCTCTCCCTCTCTCCCTAAGACTCAACTCTCTCCAATCTCCACCCTCTCTCGTCACTCTAACTGTCTGCACCCTCCCTAGTGCTTGCTCTATCACGACGGAGTCATGCCTGTACGATGATACACTGTGTAATATTAAGAGAACGTAAGAGAAGAGAGGGACGCCTCCTAATCCACCCTCCATAACAGTCCTCCTTATTTGTTATGTCGTACACATTCTCAGTCGTATTATTCCCTCTTGAAGGGCCTTTCTGCAAAATACTTCCATTTTTTCCATTATCAACAATACTATTCCCTTCAATCATTTTTTTATTCTTAGGTACTTGACCATGGGTTTTTGGAAACGCTCTATGAATGAGATCAAACGATTGCTCACATTGGATCTTCATTCGTACTGGGAAGTCTTCTACGTTGATTTCATCATCTGTGAGTATTCTGTACTCGATATACGGTAGAGATTTGATCGATTCGTTTCAGTGATTGTCAGTTTCGCAATTTCTATTCCATTTGGATGGATTCTCGATTGGTTTGGAGTGGGCGACCCTTTTGTCCA
This sequence comes from Pristionchus pacificus, assembly GCA_000180635.4. NCBI lineage: Eukaryota > Metazoa > Nematoda > Chromadorea > Rhabditida > Neodiplogasteridae > Pristionchus > Pristionchus pacificus. Next base: position 13,858,427 of record CM026576.1, read on the forward strand.
TTTCTTGGATAAACACATTGAAAAGCCAATGGAAACCAACATCATCAAAATTATTGTGAGTAATTCATAAAGCTTTTGAGTGTAGGGGATATCCCATAGGGTTGATGGAGTAGAAAAGTCTCTGAATAATTCGATGAGAATTCAGACTCCGAATGGTCTGAGCGATGAGACGTATTACATGATCACTACTATTCTCATCTATGTCATTGGTAATTTTATTAATGCGTTTTGTGAAATTAATTCCTCCCTTTAGAAATGGTGCTCATTCACATCATTTTATGCGAATGTTATCGTCTGAAGAAAAAGACGCGCAAACTAGAGGTAAAATGGTTTTGAATCAGTAGAACTCTTGGGATTGACATCAACTAAAATGCTCTACAATAATTTGAATTCGCATATCTATTCAGATCAATCCTTCGGCCGATGAAAAGTGCGACCTCACTCTCCCACTGTACACTAAGAAGAACTCTTCTAAGAAGGAAGAGAAGGTAAGATCACATTCAATGTACACATAACAGATAAACTGCAGGTTTCAATCTGCACTCGTTTCTGGAAGGAACTGGCTCGTCTGATCCGTCTCGATCTCAATTCGTGCTGGGAAGTATTCTATCTCGATATAATTTTCTGTAAGCTACAGTTTCTACTCACTCCAGCATTGCTAATTCATTTTCAGTCACATCAGCCATCATTGTCTCTGTTCCTTTTGCTTTGATTGTTGAGTACTTCCGACTCGAGAAAATTTTCATTCCTGTTGAATTCATCGAGAATTCTCTGGAGGCATCAATAGTTCGACCAATTGTGAGAAATTGTTTTTAAATACAATCTCTATTCACATAAAACTATTGTAGACTGCAGCTGGACTCGATGGTCGTACGTACGAGCAAATCACATTGATCCTTATGATTATTTGCGGTAAGATCTGTTTTTATACTCTTCTATGTTCTAACTTATAACTTAAATGTTCATTTCTCATTCAGAAATAGCGTTGTTCCATGTAATGGCCACTCTATTCTATCTCTGTACACGCCGCAAAGTTCTGGTAATTTGTTCCACTTCTAGAGTAGATCGAATAGTAGAATTATTTTTCCTAGAAAACTGGTAAGGACGTGAAGAAGAATGGCGGACGTTTCTCTCGTACTCGCGTTTCACCCACGGAAGAGAAGAAGGAAAGACCATTGAAGACGGTGAGTTGAGAACAACCGAACTCTAATTGTCTTCGAAATACTCGCACTTCATCACTCCCATTGCAGATCTACGAGTCAGTGTACACTATCTCATCCTCTTCTCTCTATCCCATCGGATCCATGGAGAAATTGATCGACAAGGCTGCGTTCCCATGAATAATCGACTGCGTCGTCCATCTGTCGTTTTTCATCACCATTATCACGTTCATGTATGTAGATATCTCTCTCTCGAAAAAACCTACAAAAACCCACTTCTCAACACTACGCGAGCCGTAATCGATCTATGTATATTTTCTCCACCAAGATAAAGAAACTCAACAACCGCATTCCTAACAAGTGTAGCCTGGCAATGACAAATTTAAATAATGAAAATGTACGCATTGTCTTACCTTGATTCAATCTCTTCTCAATTAGATTTCTCATTCTTCTCCCCTCACCTCTCATTTCCAACTATTTCCGTGCTCTAAACTGGTCGACGGAAGAATTCTCGTCTTTTCTTCAGGTAAACAACTTTTATTTATTGTTTTTTTCTTCGGTTATTGATTATGTGTCCCTATCATTTGTTCTTATTCGATATCGTTTATCCCCATTTCAGAATCCTATTGAATCATGTCGTTCTTGAAGCGAACGAAGGCCGAATTTCTTCGTATTCTCCGTTTCGATCTCAACTCCCACTGGGAACTCCTCTATCACGATATTGGCTTTAGTGAGCGATTGACGGATTGCTTTACTGTTGCGGATTGCCTTTTCTAATTCACTGAGTCATTTGTCTGCTGGCAATGCATACATCTGAGATTCAGAGGACAAGAATAATTTTCAAACAACGATCCTTTCAGCTTTGCTTGGGTACCTTGTTTGGATCCCCATTTCATGGCTGATCGATTGGTACTATGCTCCTGATGCGGCTGCGACTTGGATCAGCATTCATATCAGAATTCCACTTGAGATTCAAGTCAATCGAATTGTGGTATCGTAGAATGAGTTGGCAAATCCCTCAAATAAATAAATTCTACAGGCTCCTTCTGATATATCCATGCTAACTTTGATTGTGAATGTCATAATCTCCCTCATTCGTGAGCCGTATTTCTTAATGATTTGCAATATTTTTACTTTTTCAGTATTCGGTTTCACTCATCTGTTGAATTGGAGCACATGGAGAAGTCACAAGAAAGAACAAAAGATGGGGACGAAGGTTTCAGCGCCATCTTTGAATGATTCGAAAAACTATTCACAGATGATAACATCGACGAAAGATTCTGGTCGATCTGTTCTTCCTCTATTTACTAAGAAAAGCACCTATCAGGATGAGGTGAACAATGATTCTTTCAATCCCATAGAGATCAAAGAAACTGTGAACTTCAGTGTTTATTGGCTCTTGTCAATAACAGAATCTCTTTACGTCGAATGGAGAAAAAAGCCTATTCCACAAGTCGAAGACATTCATTCAGGTTCCCCTCTGGACTCGTTTCATAAGTGAATTGAAACGATTGTTCCGTCTCGATCTCCATTCCTGCTGGGAAGTATTCTATCTCGACGTCATGATTGGTGAGAATCGAATCTCAATGAAGAAGACTTCTACTCATGCTCTCTTGCCACTATGACAAGTAACGAGGGATGAAGAGACTGCTTCTTCATCCGGACTTTCCTCTACAAGAACCCTTCCAATGAACCTCTCCATTTCAGTGCTCACAGCGTATCTTCTCTCCTTTCCATTCTGTCTCTTCATCTATCATTTCCATCTCGAGAAGACAATCTACGAGCCTGTGATTGAGTACATTGAGAAACCACTCGAGAATGGAATCGTTCGAGCTGTGGTATGATTATTGGTGGGGGGGGGGGGGGGGACAAACGCCGCGCTTTTACCTTTGGGCACTAAAGTAAAGAAGCGCCGATCATTGATTTTTTGTCTAAATTTATCCTTCTAAATGCAGGCTCCGTCCGGTCTCACTCCCGCTTCCTACCGACTCATTACTCTTATCGCCATGCAGATTTTCGGTTTCATTGATTTATTTATTTTCTGGGTTTATTAATATTTCAGTTGTTATTGTCTTCCACCTGTCGTGCTGCTACACCTACCTGCACCATAGGGATCCGGTGAGAATAGTTAGTTGTCGATTCGATTCACCACCATAACCTCTCAGAAGCCAGTGAAGGGCGATGACTACATTTCTTGTGTCGTCACCGAGGGAGAAAATGAGAAACATGCGGGGAAGGTGAGAGTGAAGCACATTCTTCAATCATTTAATCTTTTAGATCTACCAATCAATTGCTGCCTCGTCATCCACCAATTAGAGTGGATCGAATAAACGGCTGATCATGAAGACCCATTGAACTCCCAATCTCAGTCTAGAGAGACATTCACCGCCATTCCTTTTCGTCCCTATAAATTTTGTATCATGAATGTTTCGAATCATATTTATTCCAGTCAGTCATTGAATAACACATAGAAATGGGAAGGAGGAAGAGGAAAGACAATCAAACACTAATAAAATAGAGAAAACGGCAGAAAAACACGGAATGAACGAATTATGAAACGGAGAAATAGTGAACAAATATCATTTTTTGAGCTCTAGAATAAATCTCGAATTGGAAAAGGGAAAATAATAAGTTTTCGTATGCGTCCTATGAGGATCATTCATCTGCGTTTTGACGAAGAAATGGCCCGGATTTTGAGAGAAGAGGAGTTATTATTCTGGAGGAGTTACTGTGGGCTACCGTAATTGCTATAGGTCTAATTTGTGCCGTGGTGCGGATCAATGGATCTTTCAGAAGAAACAGACAAGTGGAGAGAGTGAGAGTAAGGCAAGGTGAAAACGAATAATTTGTGCTCTGCTGAGTATCTATGGCTGTTATTGGTGCTATTTCTATTAGACACTGTGTCAATGAGTCTAATCAACGATAATATCCATTCATAGCATCATCGTAATCCATGGGAGTGGCCCCTCCATTCATCGATCCATTCGGAGCCTGAGGGGAACCCCATCCATTCAGATCCGGAGCGTATTGCTGCGGAAGAGAGTTCGACTTGCACAACATCTGCAATTTTTTCACTTAGCGGCTCCCGGACTACCCGGCTCTTCATTCTCCGGTTCTGACCTGCTGCTGCGGAGGCGGCTGTCCCATCATCATCGGCTGCTGCTGTTGCATGGGCATTCCCGCGGCTGGATACCTAAACAACGGCTCCACTCAATCTCCGGATAAGGCGGATACGGTTCTCACCCGTTGAAGGAAGTGGTTGTGACAGCGAACTTGTGACGCGAACTCTCAATGTAGAACGTCGGCCGATTGTCGAAGGTCGTGCTGCAAAGCCGTTGAATACTCAGAGCCGGAACCGGGAAATGGCCCTTACCGGTCGGGACTATTCGGTGGCGTCTGCACCGGTCGCTGCTGGTCGCCCTGCGGCTGCTGCTGCAGTTGAGGCGCAATCGCCTGAAGTTGAGCTGTCTGAAAGCCGGATCTGGCTGGGGGAATTCCGGTTACGGATGGTACCTGTCTCATGCCGAACACCATATCGGGTGTGAGGGTGAGGTTGTAGTCGGGATCCGATGACTCTTGCAGTTGATCGAGATTGGGAAGAGAAGCCGCGTTGTTCATTGGAGAAGAGGCGGATCCAGAGGCTGCCATTTCAGCCAGTGAGAGGGCGGGGGACGAGTAGCTGGAAGAAATATCTGTATTTTCTTCACTAGTTCAACAGGAATGTCGTAAACGCTAGTCTCAAAACGCTCCCTCACTTGTAGGTCATGGCAGGTGGTGCGGGGGTGCCTCCATTGGAGGGAAGAACGAGCACTGAACCACGGCGACCGGAGGAGCCACCTGAAGAATATTTATCACCTCGATTCTGTCAATTCATCATGACTGACCCGAGTTTCTGGATGCATTGGATGCATTGGAGTCGAGACTGTCGAGAGAGGAACACGACTCGGAGTGGTTCATTCCTTCTTGCTCATAGTTGTCCATCATCTGAATAGCATTAAATTGAATCCATCTTTGATGGAAGGTCTGAATCCTTCATTTCATACAAATAAAAAAAAGATTGCCTCTAACTTTGATAGAAAAAGGAATTGAACAAACCACAGTATCTCCATTCGGTTCGTGTTCTGCGAGCACATCAGCCATCAATTGATCGACCATCGTACCGAATGATTGAACGAACGACAGATTCTCACAGATCATATTGCCCAGAATCTGAATGAATACCGTTTTGATAGAAATAATTGCATGTTGAGTTGGGGTTGATTCGATATAAAATAGGAACTAACCATGACAGAGGGCAGCATGAGAAGAATGTTTCCGAATCGGCTGGAGGCCACTTCCTTGGGATGAGTCTCCCTCACAACGTGGTACAGGGTTTCCTGAAAGGTTATTGATTAGAGATCGATTCTAAACATATCATTTTCAACGGTAAAGCAACATAAACCCTCAGAAATATGAAAATTACGCATACCTGAATTCGATCTCTTAGATCTGCAACAGCCTCACTGCCATCTTGACTGAGTCCGCGCAGTTCTAAATTTCATTTTTTAATTGCATTCTTTTCTTTCTTAGCTCTAGTTTTCCAGTTTCCAACACCATGAAAAAGTAATAAAATACTGACGAGGATTGAGCATGATGATAGCCTTGAAGAGGACGGCTTCTTCATCCCTCAGATGCATCATTTTCAATGGGCCGACAACTTCATCGAGGATACGAGGAACAACGCGACCACCGAGATGGCTGAAAATGGGAAGGGATTATTTACTCTGTGGTAGGTTTAAGAAAAATCGCTCGGAAATCGAGCGTTTTTTCAACGCAGCACGGAAAAAGTCGCTACAGGAGAAACATATGTAGAAGAGATTCAGGCAGAGAAACTGATGAAGATACGAATGAGAATAAATGCATACTATGGTTCCTCGAAGGCGGTTCCCACATCCGCAGGGACGAAGCCGAAATTGGCCAGATTCAACTGATTTCGGGCAGCGCGAGCCTGGAAGAGTTGAAGCATTGTGATGAGATCGTCTTCACTGCAAACAAACCTTCGCTGTAGCACAGGCAGTTGAGAAGACCATTAGAGAGGAGAAACCGTATTTGACCAGCAGCATCTGAAGAGTATTTATCATTGAATAGCCTGTTCTCCCTAGCTATCGTTCACCGGGCTCTATTTTCTACAAAGATGCTCCAATATGGATCATCATTTTACAACCACGATTTTTTTTTGGAAAACAGGGTTCGATTTGTGCTTGTTGAACTCCTGAGACTGTGAAATCCTATTCCATCCTTACTTTATCCTCCACATTGTGGATGTCGATCAGATCGAATAGATGGTCCACCCAGTCGACCGCAGCGATTATTCCACTGCAATTAATCAATTTTATTGACTGATGACGCCATCGTCGTTCTCACCGATGGGCAACCGCTATCAACTGCTGGACACTCTCAACGCGGACGAAACCATCGTAGCGCATCTGAAGATGGCATCAATATCATGCCCTACACGAACTCTTTCTCTTCTTTTTTCCGGAACTTCTCTGTTTTGGCACAGGCAACAACAGCTCCGAATGTACAGTCCTGGTTGTTTCCCCCGGGAACACGGACGATCCCGGACGGTCCCGGACGGTCCCTCGCGGTCCCTGGATAATTCTGACTCGAGTAGTGCGAATTTTGATATATACTCTTTTGCGCTGTAAAGCTCTTATTCTGTGCAATCGATGGGTGGATTCCAAATTTTTAATAATTGATTCATTTATGAGTAAATTGAACAAGAAGTGCTGCCAATTTTTTTCGAAAATTTGAAAAAATTGAAAAGTCGGTTGAAATATTGCACTTACCGTAACTTTTACTTTCAATTATTTCGAATTTTCGTAAAAATGGCAACAATTCTTGTTCAATTTGCTCATAAAGTAATTAATTATTTAAAATTTTGAATCCACCCATCGATAGCACAGAATAAGAGCTTTACAGCGCAAAAGAGTATATATCAACATTCGCACTACTCGAGTCAGAAATATCCAGGGACCGCGAGGGACCGTCCGTGTTCCCGGGGGAAACAACCAGGACTGTAGAAGGGGTATGAAATAAGAATGATTGTGACTCACTTCAGTTCTCTTTCCATCCAACACGGTGGGATCCTCGAGAATAGCCCGTAATGAATGAATTGTGAGTGGATAGACGGAAGTACCCGGTTCACCGTGAGCGTCACCGCCTGTTACCTGAAATTTTATAATTTATTCGTTTTATTATTATTGCATTTCATGAATGTTTAACCTTGAATTCTACAAATTTTCTACTAGAACGTAAGCTAATAATCACCATCAATTCGATATTCATCAGCTGCATTAGAGTCGTTCTCATATCGACGGGTAATTTCCTCGTCCATTCTGTGTCCACTTCTGGGTCGCCTTCGGAAGTCGTTGAGCGTTGTCTGTAATTTTTTTTATTTTCAGTTTTAGTTGTTCAGTTTCGTGCCGCATTTCACCCTATCAATCCATTTCCATTCCCGATCATACTGTAATGCCTCGTGCATAATTCTCACATGAGTTCGCTGAACTATCATCTCTCATCTCCCTGCCCCTCAATTGCCTAATCCTATTGGAAACTGCAAACGGACAGTTCCCACACACTGTATCATCACGATCGAATTGTGGAGGAGAATTGGGACAGACGTGTTTTCTCCCACGAGGGAATGAGATCGAGAGAGAAAGGAGAAGGTACCAGCTGATTTGCGACCCTTTTTTTGTATTAGGGATACTAAATTGAGGAACTCAACTTGTTCCATAGTTATGTGATCGTGATCACACAGTCAATGTTTCTCCCATCTGATGTGACTACAAAGGGAGTGAGAGATCTATGGTGTCTCACACTGGTTCCTTTCTCTAATCACGAGCAACAACGTAAAAAGCGTACCATCAAATTACCGATCAGGGAAACAACTAGACAGTTTTCAATCTCTCCTTGGACCCCAAGGGGGATTCGGTAATCCGGAAGATCTCAAGCCTGACCACAGATCGTAAAATAATGATTTTTTTTTTCATGAAAAAACTGCTCAATAACTCTGCGTACTAATGCGAGAATAATCTACCTATCTAGATTCGTAAGACCGGAGCTATTAATAGCCAGTTCAGTATTGAAGTGTTGATCTAAAAATGGCGGAAATGGCTGATCAAAATTATCTTATCGAACGACCGTGAATGATCGGACCTCCATGTTTAGAATCTATTCATTCTTTATCGATGTTAGGGTGTCAGAAATGACCCAATCAAAAGGGTTATCTCTATATCGAGATCGGATGATACTAAAAATAGCAACAAGAGGTGCGAGGAGTGAGAGAGATTCAAAACGAGAAGAGGGGTGCTATTTATAACCCCCGCCCATACGCACCTGAAGAGTAATTAGTCTACTGTCACAGGAGAATTTTTTTAGTCAGTTGACGATCGACAAGAATCTACCGTACCTTCTCTGCAGTCGCGATGCCAGATGTCGGCCGGTGGCGTCGCGATCGGGACGAACGGCTAAAATACGGTAGGTTAAACGGGACTTGAGATCCGTAGAATAGTACCTTTTGGGTCCATTCCGGCTTCGATGCATTTCTTGAATCTGCAGAATCGGCATGAATTCCTTTCATGTCTATCGACGATGCATCGACCATTGTAGCGACATGTGTACTCCTGCGGACGTTTCAATCTGAATGAAGCACATTTATTTTGTTTGTTGCTTTCTTTTTTTTTCTATTTTCAATTTAGTTCCCTCCTCTTATTAGGCTGTTTGTGGCTTTCGTTTAGTGTATATTTGGAACGCCGTACAAAGAAAGCAATTATGCGTGCCCAACTGATCCTTCGATGAATGCAATGCTTTACACTATTTTGACACCAACGAACCCGCTCGAAGAATTTATTGCTCGGGAAAGGCAATTCGTAACTTGTCCACACTTTTTCGATAGTGCATTGCACGTATCTATCTAATTGTGAAATCAGGGCACTACATAATACGAATCACATGATTACATCTGCGTATTCAATGAATTGTCGTCACTCAAACAAATAAATAGTTCCACATGCCACTGCTGATCTCATTCAATTACTAGTTGTGAGTAATTGAGCGAATGTGATCCTTTCCCCAATTGACTCCTGAGTAGTCTTCCTTCGTATTTATTTCCCGTTCACTATCCGAATTTTATCGCACTTTCTCGTGATTTCATCGTCTTTCCACTGGTCAGATCAACATTTAACCCATTACTTCCTTTCCCCTCTCCAAGCGGGAATCAATTCTCCTACTCTAATCTGCCCCTGTATCTCACTCTCTTTCTCTGTTACTCTCATCCTTCAATGGAACGATTCAATGATAGTGTAGATCACGAGAGAAAGAGAGGGCAGAGACGCAGAGGAGAAACGAGTTGGGTCGGATCGACTCTATTTGGGGAAGAGAGAAGAAAAGGGCCGAAGCAACATTTTGGTCGAATTTTGGGTTGTCGCTTCGCAATAATCAGAAATCAGTGATCCCATACGTTTCCACCGCGTGAGAAAACTCTGTGCCGTTGGGTTCACACAAAGCACAAGGAAACTGAACGTTTCGATGGGAAATTGCTAGCTTCGTCTCAGGGTTTCCGTGCACCTTTGGACGCACACATCAAAATGCTAGTTGAAATCGTGCGAAATTGGACAGGAAACGCCCCTGAGGCGGAATAAATGAATGAATCAGTACAATTTGCAAATCAAAGGTGTAAAATCTGACGTTCGTCTGAAGAATCCCTTGCAACCGAAGCAAGCGAGGACACCGTAGTGCATCTTTGCAGGTACGTCACCACACACACGACACGCGTCCATGTGAGGCTGAAAGGAGCACTTCAAATTCAATTTTATTTAATTATCTATATTATCAACCACTATAAGATGGTAAGGAAGTTTTCAAAGGTAGAAATAAATATATTCCTAGTGTATTCTTGACTATTTGACTGATGAAAAAACAAGCAAAGTGAAGAAACAAACTCTTCACTCTGACTGCCCTAAATAAATCGTTATTGTTAAGTAGTGTGCCTACGCGCGATTTGTTTTACGATGAAGAAACTGGGAAACGGTCTTAGTCACGGTAGAGATCCTATCGCAGCTGGCCCGATAGTCGGTTAGTAATCAATTCAAAAATAAATAAAATAATAAAAAGCGAATTCACATCTGATCCGTGATGATGTTGTTGTGCGAGTCCATTAGAAGAAGACGAGGGAGAAGTGTGGTGGGGCATTTCTTTTTGAACAATCAAACCTGCAGATATTGATGATGAAAGGTGGAAAATGCAAAAAATGCGGGAAATTGGCGGATAAATCGATTAGGTCGCATGGGAAGAAGCGATAAGGGAGAGGGAGGGAACTGTGATAATAAAAGAAGAAATGATAAGGAAGAAAAGAAGAGAGAGAGACATTGTTGCGAAGGGGAAGAGGGCAGGGTTCATTCTCTCCCATTTCCCTTCCTTGAACGGAATGCCACTACTTCAGCAGATTTATATAATTGAAAAGCAACAATAAAATCATGGAGAAGAATTTACGGCCGATTGCAACTGGAAAGGGTCATTTCTCCTCGCTGTGGGGGCGTTTTAGCACATGAATTATTGCTTGCAATGGACACAGAGGGAAGGGATGAGCGATAGTTTCAGTTTAGTGAGATGCGGAAGTATAGACAGTACGAAAGTGATGAAGTAAGTGGTCAAATAGATCGTCCATAGATGTTTGATGGAGGCAGAAATAGAAGGATTTGATTAGCAGAGGGAAAAGAGAGCAGTTGTGCAAGGGAAGATCGGAAGATCAGATACGAAAGGAAATCAGAGGATCTTAATTAGAAACTTAATTGGTGCCCCAGGCAATCGAAGGAAAGAAGGAACTTTACTCCCTGAAATCTGAAGGTAAAAAGAGTGATCACGGATAGGTCAAGGAGAGGGCGAACGACCTTTTGATATGGAAGAGATTGGAAGGATCGACTGAAGTTGAGATGAAGGGAGTAACGATGAGAGAGGGGGGAAATATGAGAGAAGAAGATATTGATATTGATTGAATGTACACTAACTTGTTCTGTGTGGACAGAGTATCAATGAACTGTGAGTGTATGGAGACTGATTGAGAGAGGGAGGAGTTAGACTCATTCGAGAATTGAGACGAAAGCATTGAAACGAAGTGAACTAGAGAGTGATCAGAGAGAGAGGACAAGAGAAAGAGATGGATGGGGAGGAGATAGTGAAGGAAGGGAGGAGAGGGAAGGGGGAGGTGGGAGGTGGGATGGAAGAGAGAAGGAGAAGGAAGGAGGGACTAAAGTGATGACACAGGAGAACAAGGGGAATGAAGAGAAGGGCAGAGAGAGAAGAGGAGGGAGGAGGGAGGAGTGAAGCATGTGCCTCGAGTTCTCAAGAGAAGTTAGAAATGAGGAATGGACAAGATAATGAGTCAGAGATCAGTGAAAGGAGAAGAGAGATAAGGTATCAATGGAGATTGATACTCATTCAGATTAGATTAGATTTGATGGGAAAATAGAGAGGGAAGTTGTAAATCGAGAACAGATCAAGGTTTACTGAGTGATAGAGCTAGATATTTTATTAGAATGGATTACGAAATGGAATGATCGTACACTTGTGTGATTGAAACAGATCAAAGAGAGGTATAATTGAGTATGGAGAGCGATGTCTATCGTTTGTGAGTCAATTCCATCAATCCGATTACTTTTCCCCGAATAAATCACTCGTCTGACAAGTGTTTTTCTCGCAGAATTCCACAAGTTCTCGTAACATTTGTGAATGGCATCGGTACGTTTTTTTTTACTCTGCACGTTTCTCTCCAATACGACTTCCTCTCTATTATGCTCATTCTTCACCGCTTTTTGGAATTTCGAGAATTGGGAAAGCGGAGATAAGTATATGTACTGGACCAATCATCAGGAAGGAAAAAGATCGGAGCAGAATCGGTTCTTCCAATGGAATGCATTCAATAGGGGAGAAATTTCCTTCTTGAGCAACAAATCGGAGATCTAAAACGTGGGATGATTAGGAGTGTCAACATTCACTCCGTTCTATGTCTGATCTCGCCACACTTTCGAGGTTCGATCTCAGTACTACGAGAATAGGAATGGAAAGGGTTCTGATTAGGAAAGAAGAGGGAATCAGAATGAAGTTGATGAAGAGACAGTGGAAAGAGCAAAGAAGTGACGAGTGAATGAAAATAGAAGAAACTGGAAATCTTAAATGAGATATCGTTTGAACGTTCAAACAATCAAGAATTCGTCATGGGTATAAATGAGAGGGCGGAGCTAAGAATGGAATGGGTGCACCTCCAGTTCGCACGATCCATTTAATGATTACGCGAGTGTTTAGCGGGTACGAACTGTCACCGTCTGCAACTCGGTGCAAATCTTGGAAGTATTGGGCGACACTGCTAAACGTAGGATGGATGGGACGAAGAAAGAAGCACATACACTCACGATGGCAGAAGAGGGCGAGGAGTGGATGATGAGAGACTGAAGGAAAGATGGAGAGTAGAAGAGATAGAAAGGAAAAAGAACTAAACGAGAAAGTATGGGAATTGAGGAGAGCATGGAAGAAACTAGCTGAACATACACAGAGGACCCGCAGTGTCTCTGTGCTCTCTCAATCTCTCATGCTCTCTCATCCTTCTCTGCCTGCTGCATGCTGACTCGCATCGACTAGAGTAGCCTCAGGGCGGAAGAGACGTAGCCAGACCGACGAAACACTCGGTGTGATGAGTGGTGCCGTTTCGGAGATGGAAGAAAGAAGCACACGCTGTACAAAGTTGGACTAGATCGGAATGCAGTCAAGGTTGAGATCGAATGGGATTTCCGGTGTGAGATACACGTGAAAGGGCAAAGTACACGTGAACAAGAGATGTGACCTGAAATTATTTATGACCTCACACGTATTTTTTGTGTGAAATATAGAGTCGATTTACGATTTTTCAGCACCTGAAAACAACTTAAAAATCACTTTTGATCTGAATTAAGATCAAAACAGAAAATAAACCACTTCTCGATCGGGAGATGCGAGATTACTGTAGGTAATTTCAAATTTACTGACCGCAACGCGTCTAGTCGCGTCGCGGTTTTCGGAGTCCTTTTTCCTTCGCCTCTTTCTTACTCGTTCCCTCGTTCTTTCAGTCTTGTTTCATTTGTAATTTAATGTTAATTTTGTCGCCATTCATTCTATTTGGTCGTTAGACCATTATCCTTATCCAATCTTGTTATTTCAGGCCGCTCAAACTTGTCTCTTTTTGAGATGTCGGGATACGGAAACGGAGGTTCGGCCCCAGCTCAAGGGCCTCAACGGGGTCCTCCCGGCGCTAATGGAGGCCCTGCAGGCGGCGAGAAGGGATATCAATACGATCCTGCTGTGAGTTGTTCTCTTGATTGTTTAAATTTTCCTTTATTTTTAAATTTTAATTCACATTTTCCCCTCTGGAATGTCTTCCTCTTCCCATTTAAATTGACACAATTCAGACACTAGCCGAGTACGAGCGTGCATGGGCACAATACTACGCATCGATTGGTCAGCCGCCCCCACCTGGTGGACCGGGATCGGGAGCGACTGCTGGAGGAGGAGGAGGAAAGGGACCAGGCGGACCTCCTCGTGCTGCTGGTGGAGCTGATGCTGCATCTGACGTCAGTTATTCATCTTTGCTGGCAAAATTGCTCAGGCTTGAGAAAAATTCGTCAGCAACACCCTAATGACTAATTTTGCACTTGTTGTCCATACTTATTTAAATTATTATTTTTTTTATTAGTTATTGCATCCGGCAATCTGTCTCAAGAATTTTAAATGATACTAATTCTCCAATATTTCAGTACGGATACGGCGGTGGATACGGGAATGGTGGCGGTCCTCCTGGAGGTGGATATGGAGCACCCAGTGGAGGAGCTCCTCCTGCACGTGAGTCATGTTTCATCGTCGATCCCAATTGATTCCTCGTTTATTCAGGTGGTGCGTCTCGATGGGATCAGAGTGGAGATGCGGGTGGAGGACCTCCCCGAGGAGGAGGAGGAGATGGAGGAGGACGAGGCGGTTTCAGAGGGTTCGTTTATTCTATTCTATTATTTTATTTTACTTATTTTCCTTCACAAAAACAAAATAAAGGTAAAAATTTACGAGGGTTGCGGGGAAGGGGGAAATCAGTCTGATTCAGGGAAAATTGGTCCGAAGCAGGTCCTCAAGTGTCGAGATCGAAACGAAACGCGTGTCAAGGAAAATGATTGAATTCACCGAAAATTAAATTTGATTAAAATGAAAACGAGAAAAAAACCAAGAAGAGAAAATTAACGTTCCAGAGAATTGTATCGTTCTTGGCATAATAACTCGGTGAATTCATATTTCAGTGCTCCAGGCAGCGGAGCTAGAGGAGGTGGTTACGCAGGTACTGAAAATGATGCTGAAATTATTATTTTATGGTTCCATTTCCTTCCTGTCAAAAATCATACGTGACGAATTGAAGTATAAAAAAAGTGTGCACCTTATTCAATTAGTCGATTCCACGTATGGTTTAAAATTATATTGCCGCGTGGGTAAAACAGAAACTGTGAGTGAAATGAAATTGGGTGTTCGCGAAAATCGAAAATCGATGAAAATTTTGAAAATTGCCTTGCGAAATTGATAATTTGGTATTGATGGGACATTGCATTGGTTCGGTGAAATTATATGAGAGAGAGTGCACTCAGTGAAGTATTTGCTGTACAGACAATAAACTATGATGTGTCGTGTTGTTGCCGACGTTTCCCACTCTCGATGGTGTGCCTCACTTCACCAATCACATTCGTATCATTGTAGGCGGTGATCGTGGACGAGGTGGTGGAGGAAGAGGAGGAGGAGGAGATCGAGGGGGCGGAGCATATGGAGACAATGCCTATGGTGGGTATGGTGGAGGAGACTATGGAGGATATGGTGGAGCTCCCGGAGGTCCAGGTATGTTTTACTGTGAGATGGGATGGAATAAATGCCTCCTTTTCAGACGGCGGATATGGAGGATACGGAGGTGGTGGCGGAGGTGGATATGAGGGCAGCTACGGAGGATACGGTGGTGGAGGAGGAGGAGATTACGGTAAGATACTGTAGATGAGAAGTGTGGAGTTATCGATTGTTTCCCTCTGGAGGATACGGCAACGGTGGCGGCGGATACGGTGGAGGAGGAGATAGAGGAGGGAGGGGAGGTTTCGGCGGTGGCTTTGGAGGAGGCCGAGGTAAGCAACTGCCTGTTTTACTCTACTTTATTATGCATAGATGATGGAATTCATGCAAATCTTACGGTTGCTCTTTCAGGTCGAGGTGGTGGTGGAGGTCGCGGAGGATATGGAGGAGATAGAGGAGGAAGGGGAGGTGGAGGAGGGGGTGGAGATAGAGATCGTGCCCCTAGAGATGGAGAAGTCGAACTGAAGGAGACTGTATTCGTCCAGAATATCCCTACCAAGTGAGTGATAGAGAAGGAAACCATCAGCTTCTCGATTCAATCATTGGTTCTCATTATATTAATTGCAGTGCTAACGAAGGGTACATCGCCGATGTGTTCTCTGCAGCCGGAGAGATTGCCAAGCACGATAAGACTGGCGCTCCCAGGATCAAGATCTACACCGATAGGTGAGGAGAACTAGGTTGTTTTGAGTTTCATCGTGAATGAAATCGTTTTGTCCTTTTTAAATTATTATTTTTTTCAGAAACACTGGTATGCCGAAGGGCGAGTGCATGATCACATTCGTGGACGGAGACACGGCTGCCAAGATTATCACCACTTACGATGGTTAGTGACCAGATATCTTGATACCTTGAGGATTCTATCGAGGATTGTTTGAATATCTTGTTTTTTTAAAGCCATTGAGAGCAGTTGTCGAAATGATCTCATTACACTCCTTTCAGGTCAATCATTCCCTGGGTGCGAAGATCGTATGCGTCTGACTCTTGCCCGATTCAAATCTGATCCCTCGAGATCGGCAGGAGGAGGATTCGGTGGTGGAGGTGGAAGGGGAGGATTTGGAGGAGGTAAGCGCACTCTCACAACGACAAGCTGAGTACGATAATCTAATCGAAATCGATTTTTCAGGCCGAGGTGGTGGCGGATTCGGAGGTGATCGTGGAGGCCGTGGTGGATTCGGTGGTGGAAGGGGAGGAGGAGATAGAGGAGGATTCGGAGGTGAGTAGTAATCAGATTTTCATCTATTTTATATAAATAACAGTGAAAGTGAGAGTTGTGCGAGTGCGTGTCCGGGTATTGTCGACGTTTGGCAATAGTCGCTAGTCGAAAATTTGTATTGGAGGTGGTCGTGGAGGTGGAAATGCGAACACGGAGAATCGACCGGGAGACTGGCCATGCGAATGCGGCAACTCCAACTTTGGATTCAGACAGGAATGCAATCGGTGTGGAGCATCCAAGCCCGGAGGAGGTGTGCAGTGCACTTTACAAATTGAAAATATTTTATTTTTATATTTAAATGAAATATTTGTGAGTAGATAATGAAGAAGTTATATTTCAGGAGGAGCGATGCGAGGTGGTGGAGGAGGAAGAGGAGGAGATCGTCATGCACCCTATTAAGTAGTGTATAGTGAACATCTCACTTTGATTGTTATCCATTCCTACTGTAGTTTCGCACACACTTTTCCCTTGTCCGAATCCGATCAAATTGATGTCCCCAATCACTCAGTTTCATTGAACTTACAAAAATCTCGATCCGTTCGCACACGATTTCATTTTGACAATTTCCCGATTATTATTATATACTTTTTTTGATGTTGTTATGTGTTTCGTCCTTTGCTGACTATAAATTATTTCGCTGGCACTATTTGTGTTCATTTTTCTTGCTTGCTTGGGGACGGGAAGAAGAATGTGAAGGGAACATTTTCTCATTGGCATTTGCATGAAGGGAGGGATGAATTGGTGAAATTGAAGGATTCATTCCACCTTCAATTTCATTTCACTCACGGTTCATTTGCAATGAGGGGAGCTCTAGTCGTTCTCCTTCTTCTCTCGGGAGTAAGGTATCCTTGTATTCATGTATTCTCATTGACTAGATGATTGAAGGTGTCATGGATCGGTAGATCAAGCATTACTTGATGAGATCATGAACAATCCTCATTGGAGTGAAGAATACGTCAATACCTGCAATGGAGATAAGATTGGCGGAGACCCTGGTGAGACGTGTAGATCACAAATTGATTAATGGTGCATTGTGGACATTTCACTATGGTTACAGGCATGTACTGCCACATCTACCGTATCTTCCTGTATACAGTCAAGGTCGAGGTAGGACCAAATCGTGAGATCCAATAGTTTGAAGATATTGTAGGTTAGGAGTCTGGAACCATTTCTGATTGTTCTCAAGGAGTTCATTCCCATTGAATATGCCGATTCGTTCCTTGAAGAGATAAAAAAAGAGGAACTCCATATTCAGGTCCGAGATTACTATAGGAATACGATATACGTCGATTACAGTCTACGGTAGATCAGAATACGGGGAAGAATGCACCAAGTGTTGGAAGAAATGCGAATGGAACTTTCCTTACACATCATCGATATCCGATCTCATCCAAGGTACTGAAGGAGTACGGTAGAATCTCAGTTATTGATTCAGATCTTCAATCACATTCAGCAGCGTTTCCCTTCCATCGATTTCAGGAAGGCCGAACAGTTCCAGGTATACTGTAGGACGAGATTACGGTATCTATCTATTGATCTACAGGTGCTGAGCTACAATTCGGGAGGGCATTATGCACCTCACAACGGTATGACATGAGTAACACATTTGGTATTGATGACGAAAGAGTTGAGATTACCTCCAATACGTAAGTGAAGAAGTAGCCAATAGATGTCCGTGGTATCGAGAGGGAGGAAATCGATTGATGACCTTCCTTTTCGTAATGCAAACTGCGGATAAAGGAGGAGGTGCGAGAGGGATACGGTAAACTACGAGTACGGTTTCTCTCAGGTACGGTATTCCCTCGCATTGCTACATCTGTGCAACCATCGAAGGGAGATGCCATCGTATGGCTCAATTTGGGTACGGTAGATTATCGATTAGTATGTTATTGATAATCTCAGATGCCGAAAACGGAAAGCTTGAGACTTCGTTGCACGGAGCTTGTCCGATTTGGGAGGGAACGAAGGTACTGTAATCCGAGATGAAGGAAAGATAAAAGATCACTTCAGACAGCGGCTACTTTGTGGGTGAGAGTAAGAGGGAATGAGCTTCTTCTTCCCTGTGCAAACGAGAAACAATTTGATATTGAGGTTGGATCGGGCTGAATTATGCGATATTCTTTGTAACTTCAGAGGCTCTTGTATCCAAGTGAAAAGCAGCTTCTTCTCAAGAGAGATTGGAAGTGCGACAACGGATGTTACGCTGAATAGAATTGTAGTCTTTCCCCAATGAAATAATAATGAAGTATCAATAAATCGCTTGGTAGAATGCATTGAAATAAACATTGGGACTCATTGGGAATCAATTTATCATCCGAAAATTTTTTGGTTGAAATAAGTATGACACAGCTCCTACACAAAACTCAAAAATAAATTACGGTCGTTACTGGATTGTGGCATCCGCCAATTTTGCTAGTTTGATCTTTATCGATTTTATCCACATTATGTTATCAATTTGTGTTATGTTTTGATCACGAAATTCTAATATACCAAACCTTACAGAAATGAGCGAGGTTGACGCAGTCAAAAAGACGAAAAAGAAGCTGAAGTTGAAGAAGAAAGTTGTTGGTTCAACGAGTAACGGAAAGAAGCTCACAATCAACGTCAAAGAAGAACGAAAGAGGGTCAGATATGCATCTAATTGTCTCTATAATGTCATTGTACTTTGTAGGTCACTGACGAGCAGATTCTCGAAGGATTGGAAAAGCACGAAGTGAGTAAAACGTTTAACTTTTAATTATTTCTATTCTATTTTTTGTTGTCGAAATCGTTTATAGAAAGCTATTCCGCTCAGGTGTCCACTTTCGATCTCGTTCCTTTCGAAGCAGACGAGGAATCGGAAGGAATAGACGCACTGAAACTCGATGAAAGTGAGGAAAAGAGCGATGATGATGATGAGGTTCGTTGTTTTTCGTCTTATCTTTCGGCCCGTATTTCGAGATATTCGTCTTGTTGGCATTATTCTGAAAATAATTCAGTATTGTCAGGTTTACAATGAATATGGCTTTTTTATCAATTATGGTCA
Organism: Pristionchus pacificus; assembly: GCA_000180635.4. Taxonomy (NCBI): domain Eukaryota; kingdom Metazoa; phylum Nematoda; class Chromadorea; order Rhabditida; family Neodiplogasteridae; genus Pristionchus; species Pristionchus pacificus. Next base: position 13,877,763 of record CM026576.1, read on the forward strand.
CTGCACACATATTGGGAGTTGAAAGCTTGAATTGTAGGAAGTCATTGCTCCTCCCTCCACTCCTAAACCCTTTGTGAAAAAGGAGAAGAAATCGGTTCGCTTCGACGCGACAGAAGAGAAGAAAGATCCAGCGAAAGTGGATGATAAAAAGGAAGATAAGAAACTGAAGAAGATCAAGGATCTCATCAAGGAAGAGGATGATTCAGGTATCATTCCAAACCTGGCTTTGTTATTTTTTCACGAATGCTTAATACCATCGCTGAATGGTGTGCACTAGTTGTTCTTTTAAAGTAGTATAGCAAGCGTAATCGTATGTGTGGACTGCGTTGCTTATATATTTATATTAGTGATAACGGTGTTGAATGGATGATTTAAGACAAGACTGTCTTCACGTCTCTGGATGATCTCAAATCGCATCTCGAGCGATTCAAACAAGAGCAACACTTGAGAAGATGGATGAAGAAACTCCTTCTCACGAAGAGGTCAGAGGAAGCAGATTGGAATTGATTTCATTATTTTAGGTGTGGGAAGAGCGTTGCGATTTTCAAACATATTCCTTAGGATATGAGGTTGCTTTTGATTTGCCTAGTTACATCAGTACTGTCAATCGAGAAATGGAGGACTATTATCATAACAATGAGGATCTCATGGTTAGCTAAGTATAAATTTCATTTCAGAATCACGAAAGCGCTTCGCAACGAAGCTTGTGATGCATGGAAGGAAATGAAAGAGGGAAAGGACGAAGTTGCAAAGGTTAAAATATTTGGGTATAATATATTATGCCTATAAGTTCAATAAAAAACGTGGTAATACTGATATCATCACATAAGGTCCATGATGATTTAGTTCAATGCTCATGCCACATATCTTGATTCTTTCAGATAGTGGCACATCGTATGAGTTATTAACCAGACAGAAACATGAATGTTGCAGGAAGAGGCATTAACTCGTGACGAGACGGAAGCACTCGTGCAAATGGAAGGAACCTTCGAGGAAGTCAAGGTGATTACGGGGTTTAGCAAGTTATCATTTGGTTTACGGGGTTGCTAAAAGTATGTTTCATTGCATTGATATTTATGCTCAACCTGTAGGTACGTGATTCAAGGCTGGTTGATTTTTGATGAAGTGAAACTGTTAATTGTCTGAAAATGGTACTTCCCTTTGCAGGCGGCAGTGAATGTGCTGCAGCGAGAGGGTCGAGTGAGCAGGAAAGAATGCGGATCCATACTCAAGAAGTGGAAGGCAAGAGAGAGAAGGAGAGTCACACGACAGATGCAACATGCACCGTGAGTACGGTAGAGGGCGAGAGGGGTACGGTTGGAGTATTGATCAATCGGAGTACGGTAGTCATAGAAGATCCTTGTCAGGACGAATTTGGAGTGCTTCAACTGTCGTCAACGTGGTCACGTCTTCGCCGATTGTCCCGAGAAGAAGAAGAAGCTCGATGAGGGTACGGTAGTTTTAATATATTAATTTTTTCCTAGACGAATGAGATGGTGAATGATGAAAGTACTTTTATCATTTTGAAACGGGCTTGGTTATTAAAGTAATTTTGAACAACATAATTTGCAGGAACGGGAATCTGTTTCAAGTGTGGCAGTATGGAGCATGCCATCTACAAGTGCCCCAAGAAGGACAAGATCAAGGGTGGGCTACTTGTTTCTTTATTTTTAGTGCTGAAAATAGTTCAAATATTTGCGAAATTCTTAGTGAAGTAGGATTTGTATTTTTTCTGAATCTGGACAATTCCTTCTTCATCAGGTTTCCCTCATGCCACGTGTTTCATCTGTGGTGCCCGTGGTCATCTATCAAAGGAATGCGAGAAGAACGAACACGGAATCTATATTGATGGTTTGATTTTGAGTCTGTTTTTGTTTTGTTTTTTTTAAATTTTAATTCGATAATTAAAAAAGTAATTATTATGTCAGGTGGATCGTGTGATCTATGCGGTAGTAAGATGCACTTGAGGAAGAATTGTGACAAGCAAGCACTCAAGGTACGGTACATTACAGATACGGTAGTCCATGGATTACGGTAGACCTTAGTGCGAAATCGATTTTACCTTGGAACTTGTAAAATATAACATTTAGGAGCAGAATGAGGAGGAAAAGGCGAAGAAAGAGAAGGAATCTGCGGAGGATGGAGAAGGAGAGGAGGATGCGGAAGAAAAGCACAGAGGTACAATTTCGTGAATATAAAACTTACATTCATTACACAATTCCTTGCGTACAAGCTCATCGACTTGTGCTCTGACCACACCCTTTTTTTCCATTTCTTGGCTGGGAAAAGGAGTAAATCGTAAGGACATATGAGTGACCTTTGTGATTCGAATCAACCGAGTGCACAGATTCGTTGATTAAGGGCGATAGCTGGAACGCTGTTTGTAATGGAATGGCGATGAAGCTTGCCAAAACTTAAAAAAAAAATTTTAAAAATATGCAATCATCTCATTTTTTTTCAGGCATAAAGAGGCCGGCAGTGAAGCAAGTGAAAGAAGACGAAGAGGCTGATGGAAAGAAAGGTAATGAAGAGAAATTGTTGCTATTTCCCTGACTCATTCTATTCCCGGACTTCCCTGTGGTAGTTCTTTTATGGCGGGACTAAGTGGGGATAATGAATGAGTCAATCCGAGAGGAGGGAGGGGGTCCATAATGAGTATTTACTGCACTGAAGGGAGGGGGGGGGGGTGTTAGTATAGGACAAGGTCAGAGTTAGTCATAACCACACGGGAGAATGTCTTGATCAAGACTGCTACTATTCATGTATAGAACCTTCCAGGAGGCTCCGCTCTGGCCGTGGACCTTTTTATTGCACTTGTAACGAGTGTAGGGGCTATTTATGAGTTAGTACACGGGCTGGATGAACCAGATGCTTTGATTTAGTGTGCACCTTCTCCCTCATAGTGTCGAATAAGGTTCCGTTCTCTCCATATCTCATCCCTTCTTCCCTTTGAAACGCCCCGATCCATCGAGGTCGTCAAGCGTGAAAGTTACGCTATAATTGCGGCAAAAAGGGGTGTAGGTCAAAAAGCGAAGCTGAGCCGGATAGGGGCGAAAGGAGAGCGATAACTTGAAAGGGAGAGAACATCATTTCTTGCCTCCTTGTAACGGGCCGATGATTGATGATGAAGATGGTGGAGAACAATATCTCAAGGATTTCAATGAACGGTTATTGTTTTGTTGATACGATACGATTCCAAGTTGGTCGCTGCCCCTCACAACAAGTTGTGGTTGATAGTAAGTGAAAACAGTGAATTCCTCCCCTGAGGCGACGAGGTGTCACTTCCCATTTCGTCTCCCTTCTCTCTTCCACCCTTCTCATTCCACAGTTATGCAGCTTCTTTTGTCCAAACTTTCCCCGACTTGGTACTTTGAATGGAATACAATGGAAGTAAAAGATCCCTGCAAGAGGGGAGGTTCTAATTGAATGATTCCCGTCTAGAAGTGTCTTTAGGGTAGGCATACCCAGTCAGCAACCCTCTCATATCTCGCCCCCTTTCAAGTCGCTAATTCTCGATAAAAGTGTGATAGGTTGGAGTGAGTGGGGGCTGAATGGTAGTTGAAAAGGCCAATCTAAAGTAATGTTCCCTCCGACAGAAAAGGGTGAATGAATTCTACGCTGTGAGTAGTCTCAATCACGAGCGAGTCACTCTCCGATCCCATCAAAGTGTTGCGTTTCACACTCATAAAATGTGATTATCAATTGAAATGACGTCTGTCTCGATGCCATCCCTTGCTAAGCTCATACTGATAAGAGGATGGGTTATTGAGGGAGACGGAGGGGGATCAAGGAGAAGACATTGGTACACGGCCAATCTCATTGTCGGTGCTGCTCTCATTGAGTCGCTGTTTGTTTCGCTCCCCTTTTTGTCGAGTTGGGTGATAGATTGAAGGTGATAAAAGAAGGGAATGGGAATATAGACAGGAAGGAAAGTGTGAAGAATGAGAGGACGAACTATCCCCGTGTCGATTGACAGTTGGAATAGCGCGCTTTATGGGGGAGAGATTTAAATGATGCGCTGCCATTCTATCTCCTCCTTCCCTTTTCTCCCCCGTAGAAGCACTTTCAGCAACATAAAAAGAGTGCAACAGAAGAGCGAAGCATATCAGAAGGGGATTGCATTATGATAACGCAATAATTCTAATTGCAGACAAATCGCGTGTGCTCTCGTCGAAGAAATGGGGCAAGAAGGCAGAGGATGCCCCATCGACTACCGTATCCCGCCCCTTCCAGACGGGACCAGAGAAGCATGAGGGAGGAGATGATGATGACTTCCAATTCATCGCTGGAGAAGATGGAGACGAACCATTCAAGGTACGGTAGTCAGGGATGATTACGGTACAAGAGAATATCGATTGATTGCAGCCATCCGACAATGAAGAAGGCCCTCCTCACAAGAGAATGAAGATGTTCGGAGGAAGGGGAAGAGGAGGAGGAGGAATGAGGGGAGGTGGAGGATACAGAGGTCGTGGTAGTGGAGACGGATTCCGAGGAATGGGAGGAGGAGATGGAGGATTTAGAAGAGGAAGAGGAGGAGATCGATTTGATGGAGGAGGAAGAGGAAGAGGAGGTGGATTCCGAGGAGGAGATGGAGGAAGAGGAAGGGGTGGAGGAGGATTTAGAGGTGGAAGGGGAGGTGATAGAGGCGGAAGGGGAGGTGGTGGATTTGGAGGAGGAAGGGGTAGAGGGGGAGGAGGGGGAAGGTTCAGAGGAAGGTATTAGTCTTCAATTGTTGTTGTCTGTAGTCGTATCGTCTAGCCATTCTTCATCGTTGACTTATCCATATTTGTTGTTGTTTTCATGTTATCGTCTGTTGATTTGTTACCTAATTAGTCGCCTGCAAGATAAAGATTGTTGGTCATTCATTCTCGAGTGAAGGGATGTATTACACTGTATGATGAGAGAGAAGGGGAAAAGGGGAGGGAAGGGAGAAACAACAATTGTTTTCTTCATCGAGTCAGCATAGGAACGGAGCAGGTGTCGAGAGGGAGGGAGGTCTGAGAGAGGACAGAAGTCACTCCCCTAAGGGGGAATCCAAAGGGGGCGGAGTCTGGAAAGGGATCAATCAATGTCTTACGATTCCCCCCCCCCCCCTCTTTCCTTCCTTATACCCGTTATCTCTCTTCTCTCGTGTCTCTTCCTCTCTCTCTTCATTCAATCTCTATCTCAATCTCTCTTCTACTCTCCAAAGTGGGGGTCTCCTCTGTCTATCATTCGCTTCTCTATCAAATGAGGTCTCTCTCCATCTCTCAAATCAACGCTCTACCTTCTCTGCTCCAATTTCAGCCGGTCATTTAACGTCCTAGAAAGTTCTCGACCGATCCAGAGCCGGCTTTTAGGTGATCTTCCCTCTCTCCATCTACGGATTCTCTCTTTTGATCGTGCTTGCGTAAGAGATGATAGGGGGTCAGAATGGGGTATCAGTTCCGTGCTTATTCTTTCCTTTTCCCTCCCTTCTTTCTCCCTCTTCTCATTTCCCCTCCTCCCTACTTCGCTTTTGTGCTTCGTCATGTAAACATACTAATTTTCCATCATCAGGCAATGAACGACCCCCGCATTGCATCATCCATAGGTCGTATTCGAATTGTTTCGAAGAAGACGTTTTTGCCAATAGGAACTCTTGATGAGTGACACCAGATAAGATCTGCGAATGTTGTAGAAACTGACGAGACACTTTCGATATCTTTGGCAGTTCCCGCACAAGTTTTGGTTGAGATTAAAATGTTGACTTCTCATATTGATGGCATGAAGAATCCGTTACTTCATTTCGACAGCTCTTTTACAGGTCACAGTCACGAAAATCTATGTGATTTGAAGATACGGATTCTTCATCCAAACTGCGCCAGTTGAGATCATACAGATCCATAGTCCATCTCAACTCTCGTGCTTCTCTTTAACCGTCTAGTCACCGTGTTTGCCAATCGTGGGACAGACTGATTATGTCATGAAGAGAGGGAAGGAGGAGACGAGTCTGGTTTGATTCCTTCTTTTCTCGAGTGTTTTGGCCCCTGCACTTCCTTCCATGTGAGAGAGCGATCATTCCTGTAGCCTCCTCGCATTCCGTTATTTTCACAAGATTTATTACAACGAGATTGATATTGCTGTTGCATTGTAAGCGCATTACCGTGCGATCATCGAGATACGGGAGATTTGTCATCAATATCCTAATCACGTTTATAAAACGTTTCTGTCGCATTTTAACTGAAAAGGTGATGTATTTTACGTGAATGTGAACACGTCAGATTTTTCATTGTTCCTTCGTTCTCATCCGATGAAATAGCCTAAATACCCCTTCATCTTCAGCCCCATCCCCTCTCTCAGCATGTATCGATGTGCGTGCTGTCCGCACGGCTACCACATCGACACGGGCTTTGTCGAATTCGCCGAGGAGGTTCACTTTTTACCCTTTAATATTTTCGAAAATACAGGCCAACTTGGGACAGAAATCACATAACGCATTAAAATCGAGATTGACATTTTAGAAAATCCAGGCCAATTCAGCTAAAAAAATCCCCTCATAATGCCCAAAAACAGTCATTTTTCGTAGGTAGCAGCAGGTAAGCGTGGGCCGTCAGGATCATCGAGGACTCAACAGCTGAGAAAGGAAGAACGAAGCAGAATTATGAGTCCGGTTGGAAGTCTCATGAGGTTCGATCACTTTCATTCATGAAAACCGGGCTGCAAATTTATCTTTTCCCTTTCGTGGGTGATCGAAATCGATCATGTCGTCTGTCACTCATCAGCCTTTCTTCTCTTTTCTCTCGATAGGTTCATTCTTCTCTTATCTCATCTACCGCTAGGGCGGCATCCGAGAGAGTGAGAGAGCATGTGAAACGAAGAGAGCACAAACATGAATATCGTCGTAATAACCATTGCGCAACCCGTTCGATGGCCTCTTTTCCGTTCCGAGCGTAGATTCCGTTGACGGACTGTAACAAATTGGAAGAATGTAGGATGGCTACTCCGTGGAAGTACAAAGTGATTGATTCGGAGATTGGGCATTATTCCCTCTCTTCTCTCTCTCTCTCGAATCTAAGGGGGGCGAACTCTCTCTCCCTTCCTTCGAATGTGCAAGGTCACCTCAATGTCCATTGTGCCCCTTGTACACATCGAGAGAGAGATTGAACAACGAGAAGAGAAAGTGAAACTTCCCTTTCCATGAGATTTCATGAGGCATTTGGGAAGATTTTAGACTCATTGGGATTCTTCATGGAGATAGGATTCTGTGGTACTAGGTCCGATGAGAACTTTGGAAGCGAGAGACACCGACTATAGGCTATAGTCTATAGCAGAAAAATATTTCTCATACGACCTAACGCCGAATCTTTTGATTCTTCAAGGTAGGAGGATTCTGGAGGCCAAGTTAGCTGAATCTAACGTGCACGTAGGATACTCCCACGGCCCGATGACAACTCAAAAAAGTTGATGAAATGCGATCTGTTTGAGTGGGGAATATTGGCTGTTTCTCCATTGTTCCTGTGGGAATTCGCACGTCAAAGGGATGAATCAGTCGAAGGAATTCACACTGTTTATGGTGATCAAACACGGGGAAGAAATATTCGTTCTTTCTCTTCCTCCTTCGCTTCCTACTTTCTTCCTTCTGGTCTGTCAATTCGTTGTTTAGAGTAGTCACAAGTAGTGAATTGGCGGATCAGATTTCATACTGACAGCAGAAAGAAAGCGGCTTTGCATTCTCCTAAACTTCGCGAAGAATAACAGTTCATCTTACTCATCTAATGCAGTCCCTTTATTTGAAAATTAGTACCGGCTTTTGTCAAAAACTGCCGGTAGTAGAGCGTGTGCAAAAAAGGAGGAATAGGGGAAAGTACTACAAAAAAAGGGAGGATGAATAAGGGGTAGTGAGTGTACGAGATGAGTCAATGGCGGGGTAGAAACACTGTGAGAAGAAGAAGAGGAGGAGGAAAAGTACATGAATGGAAAAAGGAGCTTCCACTCCTTCCTTTACAGTGATTCCATCGAGAATATGATGTCCGATCTGGAGGATGCACTGGCCAGAGAAACGAGGTGATTTTATGAGGGCGTTTGCGATAGAATCGGATAAATCTATTCGTTGTTCTTCATTTATTTGATACGCATCATCACTACATTTTCAATACAGAGATTTCCTTTGAATGCAATACAAATTTTCAGTTTTTTCATGACAATTTCTCTATTTTTCTTTTTCATTAATTTCTCAATTCCAGACGTGTCACCGGTCCGTCCCACTCAGCCCATTCCACTCTTCGTGCCAATCATCACTTCGAATCCCTCAATTCTGGTTACATCTCCGATTCTTCAACTTATCGAGGAACTCCCATCTCCTTCTCCACATCCACTCCTCGTCCACCCACGAGAGGAACATCGAGAGGAACGGCAGCACAGACTGCACTTGGAAGGGCCCTAAATGCATCGAGAGCCAGTGAATCGCCTATTCCACAGAGAGTTCTGTCGCCTGTTCATGGAGAACCTGTCGTGAGTATCATACTTTAAGTTATATATTGTGGTATGAAGGTATAAAAAACGCTGAGGAATCAAACAATTTTTGATCAGTTACACACAAATCGATACAAATTTCGATGAAAATATGCGCTGAATCAGTGAAAAATGTCGCTGACTATCCCATTTTCCTTCTTCATAACTCTATCATCTTCTCTTTTTCAGCCATACGAGCCTGTCTCTCCCACATGGCGTCGTCGAGCCTTTCCTCCTTCCACTCCATCGTCAACTCCCTCCCTTGTTCAATCTGAACTGAGATCGAGGGTTGAGGGACTACCGCCGCGTATGTTTTTCTTCTTCTAATTGTTACCGAAATGGATGGACAATGAAGACTTTTCTCGCGCAACGAAACGCTACTTCTTATCGAAAATACTTACAGGAATATAATATCGAAGACAAATAATAAAACTGTAGAATTGCAGCTCCTCCTCCAGTCTATTCTCCTCCTACGAATTCACTCGGAGAAATGTATAGTAGCAGAAGGTGAATATGATAGAATAAACAGGAATAGAACGAGAAATTCTTTGTGAGAAATCACAAAAGAATTTTCCAATCACGATTTGATTCACCAGAAGAATCGTTTTGTGAGATGAGAAAATACGTATCAGTTATAGATTTTTTTGTTGTGAACACAGAACAGTCAGAATGAAATATGTAACTATCAATAATTTCAGATCTCGCGAGTCGGAGCTGAACAACTCTCGCAATCGATACTTCTCGACGAGTCCGAAGATGCCAAGGGTGAGAAATAATTCCAATATTCTCTTTTCCGTTCAGAAGGAAGTGATTGCGAAATCATCTCATTGTCAGATCAGATTGCTAATATAACGAAAACAATCAATCTCTTCAGCGTCTCGTTAGCGTCACTCCCATCGAAGATTTCTCCACGCCTGATTTCGCCACACCTCCCGTCCGACCGACTGCCCTCTATGCAGGAAGGGACACTACGGTAAGAATGCTGTTGGATGATCGGGTTACGGTAGACGATGATTACGGTACTAATCGATATCTTCAGAGCTCCTCAATGACATCTTCTACTCCTCCATCAGCTCCCTTCACTCCCTACTCACAGGCGCCCACTTTCCCCGTCAGGTACAGTATCCTACCGTATCCCCATATACGGTACTCTATTCAGGGACGTAGCCGATGCGGCGTGCTGGACTGGCCCTCCCACTCCGGCCAAACCCTGCTTGGAGTGTTCACAATGGAGAGCACTTGTAGAGGAGCTGACTGAGAGGTGAGATGATTCCTTCAGAATTTATCTGATTAGACCAGTGTTAGTGCGAGGAAAAGACAACAAAATCACTGTTTATCGTCTGAAACCATCAACGGAATCTTCTTCCTTCTCGCACACTACACGGGAGTCACCGCTGATAGGTCGGGATCACTTCCTGAACAGAGATCAAAGATCAATCATCAGAGATCAAAGATCAAAGACCAATCCACAAAGATTAATTCGCCGTACCAGGTTGGCCCGGACCTCCTAGAGGCACAATGAACTGCTTCGTCGCTGATCCCTGTAGAGCCTTCTCTGCTACTTTCACATCGGGAGAAACCTGGACAAAGATCAAAGATCACCGAGGCCAAAGATCAAAGATCACTCCACCTCAACATAGACGACGTGCAATCGATCGGCCTTATCGGGTCCGCCGGGCAATCGAGTGACCTCGAGATTGGATGAGTGACCTATAGATCGATTCGTTACCGTCATCTACCGTAATCTATCGTACCAGACTCGATGAATCCAAACACGGGCTTGATGCGGTAGTACTTGTTGTTGGAGGTGCGCACCTGAGAGGAAAACTGAGGAAAGATCAAAGATCAGTCTACCATATACCTTGAAAGCGACTCGCTTGGGGCAGCTGTTGATCAGCGCGTGCGTGGAAGTGCCTCCTGAACGGAAGAACCTGATTAGAGCACTGGGGTAAGGAACGAGGTCATACAGTATACCTGCAACGGGGATGTCGCAGGTAGCGGGGTCCGCGGCCACAGACATGGCTGAAGAGGGAGAGGCGACCACTCTGAATGGAGGGAGATGGGTAGGAATGGGGGAGGGAGAAGAATGAAGGAGAAGAATGACAGGATACGTGAGGATTAGTGTTTTGTGTGAAGGGTCGAGAACAATTGTTGTCTTACCAGTTCATGCAAGAAAATGGCAAGTTCGGCAAAAAGTGGTAAAAATGCAGAAAGGGACAACTTGATAGTCTAAAAAGAAGTAAGTAATTCTGAATTCCTACAGACTCAACCGTCCTCTTGCCGATGCTACATCACAAACGACCACTGCAACACGAAAGGAAGTGGGAATCGCGACTGACGGTTAGTTTTCCGGGCTCACAGACACAGAATAACGTCTTGAGAACAAATATGAGCATTCCCCTTTCAGTTCGTCGGCTAATCGATGCAGCTACCGATCCCACAGTTGCAGCAACGAATGAGGCATACTCGGAGACTGATCGACGGTTAGCTATATTTCTATTCTATACTAAAGAACACTAACCGATCCATTAGCGTGACAACTATAATAAGCTGTCAGACTGAAGAAAATGTTTCTTTGTCTGGTGGCAAAGCACGTGAAATAATGATTCTCACTGTTCATAGTGATGAAGAACACTTGAAACTTATCTTCAATTTTTAAAATTCGGAATCTTCAGTGATTTCGTACACTTCCACGTCCAGACTGACGAGGTCGAGGTGGAAGTGGAAGTGAAGGCAGCTGTGGTCGAGAGGGGAAGCAGTCCCGTACCTGAGGAGGTATCATCGACACTTCTTTCTTTTTTTGGCCCAGCCTTTTCTCGCAGAGTAGATATTCTCTCACTATCATTCTCATTTCCTTCACATTTTCTTCGTAATCAGTACTTCCCGTATCTTAGAACTATCGTGAACTGACCTTATTTCAGGTCCGTGCCGTCATCGATCGTGCATCGGACGCCGTCCATGTGCAAGTCAACGAGAACGAAGTGCAGACTGGTGAGCAGTTAATCATTTCAGAGTCACATCTTGAAATGAACACTTTTCGCACACATCTTGAATACATTTAGACGTCATGGCTCCTCCTTCACCAGTGGAAGTTCGTCGTCATAACATCGACCGGTGCTCTGATGCATTCCATGCAGAGCACAGTGACGGAGAGGCACAAACTGGTGAGGGAAAAATTAGAAGTTTGAAAAAATTAGAATTTCTCGATGAAATTTCCGGAGTATGACGGTATTTCTTTCAGACGAGCTTCCGCGAGAGATCTCCGAGAAGGAAATGGAGGAATCAAGCTGGATTCTGCCCAATATGGAGCAGGTTAGTGAGATTTACTCACAAACGCCAGAGCCCAGAAGAAATGAGAATCAAATCATTTATCTACGATACGTTTCAGATGTCTCCTGCTCATGGAGAGAAATCGGAAGAAGTGGAGAAGACGCTACTCGGAAAGGATGAGAATGCTAACGGGCTAACACCGCAGCAGTCACCTGTGAGTCACTGATTTATCGGTTTTATTCTTCATTTTTTATTCATCATTTTGAATATTCTTCATTTTTTTAATTCATTTACTTTACTCCAAAAAATATACTAATTATATTGAAGGTATCGGATCCTCCTCCTGACTACGAGATAATCGACGTCGTTGACGAGGAATTGGATTCAGAAGTCATCATCAGAGACGATGCAGGTTAGAATTATTATCATCTTTGGAGTGTATAAAATACTTCGTACAATTTTTTAGGGCTTCTTATTATTTGTATTTCAATATTGAAACATAACTCTTTTCAGAAGATCGAACTGAGTCGCCCGAGAAATGTGAAATGGAGAAAGAAGATGAGAAAGTGGAGGAGCATCAAGTTGCTCAGGAAGAGAAGAAAGAAGAAGAGTCGAGAAAACTCGGAGAAGATGAGGTTAATCATTTGAATCATTGAACGACGCATAACTCTTCAGAAATAATGAGTATTTATTCGATCGATGAAACGCATCAAATCAGAATTTCTTGCAGGTAGCTTCACTGAAGAAATTGCTGGTCTCCGAAGAGGGAGGAAAGGCCTTCGTACGTGGAGGAGTATTCAGAAGTCTAAGGGCGAGAACGAGTAAATCGACTGAGGATGAGGTACTCCCATGCTTGATCGGAATAATTTAGACCAAAAAACAAAAAAAAACATTGCTTTCGAAAATACAGAAAACTACAGTTTTGAAATACACTCAAATTCTTCATAAGTATATTTTCCAGGACGATCTTCGTCTCTCGGCCACAACCACGGACACTTCAACACCATCGGAGAAACCGAGCGAGGCTCTCAAGGGAAAAATCGCTCTCAAGAAGGTCAGTTTTTATATTCCTGACGAAAATAAACAACAAATTACGATCCTTCACAAAATTAGACAAGACCGCTATTTATTGTGATTTGAAGGCGGCAAACTCAAATATGAATTGTTTCAGGCGACCTCATCAGACGCCGTTCCTCCAGTCTTCTCCAAGATTCCCGAACCGAGAGATGCCCGCATTCCGAGGCCGAAATTTGTGAAGTGAGACCTATTTCTTACCAAATAGCTATGTTCATTCTTTATCGCTCCATTCTTGATTCCTGGTTGAAACACATTTTCGTCCTTTTTAAAGGGGGAGGGGCACGAATATTTTCTCACATAGGCTGAGCCTGTGGGGTAATAGGGATGAAAACCGATCACAGATCACTTTATCCGAAGTTCTAGAAACGCCTCTGAACCTCACTACGGATTTTTGAAGTTTCATTGATTGTGCAGGCACGATTTGGGGTACTGTATTCTTGTATTGAATTCACTAGATTGGCAGTCGAAAATAGCAGCAATAGTGAGGTTTGCACACGGCGGGAGTCGAACCAGCGGGTGCCGGATAGCGAGGCAAAAGAACAACCACCAGGCTAAGTGCCGTTATATTCGTTGAGTCTAGACGGCCTAGTTAAGAGAGAGGACAGAGTCAACCGCTGTGCTGATTACTGTAGTTACAGCGGGGTGCAGGCACGTCGTGGTGGGACCCACCAATTTCGATTCGTGCCCCTCCCCCTTTAAACTCACTGGAGTCAAATTCGAAAATACATTCAGACACGTGGTCGAGTCGAACGTGAAGGCCGAGACGGAGGACGAAGAGGATGAGGCGGCCGATCGATTGACGCCCCTCAGGTGAGTTGACGAGGATGAAGTGTCCACTGAAAATTACCGAGAATTCATTGACGCATTTTATGTGTCTCTTTAGGTCCGAACTTCGCTCTCTTGGCTCATGGCCTACCGCAGGCGCCTCTACAGCGCTACTCGCAGTGCCGCCTCCATTGTTCGAAGAGGAGTCAGTTGATCTTTGATCTTTAGAATCCCAACCCCTGCCGATCCCTCGACCTTGTGCTCATGTTGTTATGCTTCATCTTGTTCTCACCGAGTCGACGCTCTTGACACGGTAGTGTGAAGGGAGAGGGGGGGGGAAGGTTCTCCTCCTCCTCTTCGAGCCGACAGACAAACTGTTTGGTGTTTGGGGGTCAGAGAAGGAGGGGGAGAAGAGGGGGAAGGGCATTCGGGGAAAGGAACTTCTTTATTGACTGAGTGAGAGAGATCGGAAGAGTCGAGAAGGGTCGAAGAACCAAAACAGATCGAGAGATCATTGAATATTCATGATGAAATACTCAGGACTTGCTCGGATTCTGAATCCGACGTCTCCGAAGGATCCTACGATACGAACGAGCAGGATGATGGCCCATTCGAGGTAGGGCTGTCAATGCGGGATTTATTCCACATCAAACTGTTACTTCCTACTATTACATACCACTTCTATCAATCCAACTATTATTGACACTCAAACATATCTGAGTTCTCAGTTTCAAAGGGTGAGTGAGACGCATCGGTCTCATCAAATCGAATACGGAAAAGTGAAAGAATGCAGAATTTCGAAATCAATGCGGCCCCTTCCTGACTCCTCCCATCACTCGATAATTGCAGCCATCTGAACCACTTATCGATGCGATCAAAACCCTCGATGCGCACGTCTCGAGTGTCCTGACGGGAGTGAAGCTGAAGCAAGAGGCTGTGGTGAGCAAATTTGTACAGGAATCGATAATTTATCGAATGGAGGGCGCGAAATTCAAATTTGAATATTTTAAGGAGTGGGCGATGAAGTTGGTGCAGCACGAGTGGTTGAAGACGGCGGCCAGCAGAAACAGCAAGGCAGACAGGTACGGTAGATGAACTTCGAGATGGTATCGAGAACTGATTGTATTCATTCTCTACAGAGTAGCGGCCTTCCTGAACTGCGTCAAGGATCAATCGGACAATCTGCACGAGTTCATCATCAATATTGACGATGCCAATGTGAGTGACCAATCGGTGCTAAACGCAGGAAGTCGGGTGAAGATCATTGACGGAACGTGAAATTCCAGGCGAATACGGCTCTGCACTACGCGGTCTCAAACGGAAATCTCACCGTAGCATCGTTGTTGCTCGACTTCCAAGCCGCTGTGAGTACCGGAATCATAGTCAATTGATCTTTGATTTCCATCCTCTCAGGTCGACTGTGCCAATCGTGCGGGCTACTCTCCCCTGATGCTGGCCGCTCTGGTCGAGTTGAAGGACGCCTCGGAGATCAATATCATCCACAGGTATTTATCGATTGATTACCGTATCCCACGACTTTCCAGGCTCTTCCGTGCGGGAGACGTGAACACCCGGGCCGAGCCCCACGGCCAGACTGCTCTCATGCTTGCTGTGTCCCACGGCAAATTGGAGACTGCCAAGCTGCTCATCGAGTGTGGCGCCGACGTGAATGTGCAGGTCGGTGCTAAAACCAGAAAGTCGTCAACAGATGGTAGTGGATTGGGAAAAGATCAAAAATCATCTTGCAGGACGAAGAAGGGTCGACAGCGTTGATGTGTGCAGCTGAGCACGGTCACAAAGCACTCGTTCAACTATTATTGAGTGCACCTGGAGTCGACGCCAGTCTCTATGATTGTGTATGTGGAAAAATTATTATTTGTGCCCTTTGATGATTAATTTTTGTCGTTGAACGACGTATTGTCAATTGATCGTTCACTCTTTTACAGGATTCATCAACCGCCCTTTCAATCGCCGTTGAGAATGGTCATAAGGAGATCGGCCTTCTCATCTACGCCCATCAGAAAAGACACAACGAGTCCGCCATCTAGACGGACGACGTTTCCCATTCCGCACCACCCTCAGGTCGCACCACCCACTCTACCTCACTCTGAACCCGCCATAATTGTGCCCTAGCCCACGACGTAGACTAGGCGAATCGGCCCATCTCACTCGTTTGAGATGGCCTATTTATTGTTGTATCATCGGATCCGGATAGTATTCAACGGATCGAGTATTCATATTATGTCTAGGACGAAATTATCGATTGCTTCTCTCGCATTCCTTCCATCGATTATCTACGTGTACACTACCGTATTCCGTCTCGTTCCCTTCGAGATCCCCTTTCCCTTCCCTTCGTTGCCACTTAATCACTACTACCGATTACACATCAACTCTCATTCTATCGATTCGCTCATTGTGTTGATGAATGATGTTCTTCAATTGTTCCAGTGATCAGTCCACACTTCCTCTTCAAAGATCCGAGTAGATCAAAGATGTCCTCTGTATTCTTCCTCTGTGTCATATCTCTACCTCCTCTATTGACTCTCTTCCTCTTACATCATCAATACAAACTTTGCGCGAGCACAACCCGCCAAAGTTTCCTCTCAACGCGCAGAAAATTGCACAGGAAAAGGTGAGGAACGGATGGGGGACGATGAGTGTCAGGAAGAAGAATTCGTCTCTTCATTCCTAATAGTCTCTCACGGGTCAGAGTGACTAGAGAGTATGCGGAATGAAGAGACGGATTCTTCATTCTGACAGTTCTAAAGATGAACATCGGAATGAGGACGTCGCGTGTTGAGAAGGAGATTGAAGAAGGTGAGAAGAAGGTGAAGAGAAGGAGGCAAACAAGAACTGACCCACGCTCATTATTGACCCTTCCTGCCAATGGACTGTCAGACAGGGAAAGGACAATGGACTAGATACACAAACAATTAAAGAGTACGGTATGCATTCGAAGATACCTATCTACAATAGGAACAAGCATACTCGACACGCTTCATGATGAATCATTCCTGAATTATACTGCTTATTCCGAATGTGTTTCATCACGCCTTCATACAATTGTTGCGAGGCGAAGAAGGTAATTGTGACATTCTGAATGCGATCTGGGAACCGCAAATGCTGTATAAATCCGAATTTCATCATATAATCGTGGTCCTCTCAAATTTCCACGTCAACGTCGACTATCCCTTGGCGGACGCCTCATATCTGCAAACAATAGACCCCTTTGGACAAATATCTCTCCCCTCCCTTCCCTCTCCTCCTCTGATCTACCCTCCACTCCCCTCCTTCCCCTCTCGCCCCGCCCCTTTCCCTCCATCTCCTCCTCCCAACTCACTCAGTCACTGTTAGTTTCCATCGACGCAGTACCTTCTCCGTCTCTGACCCCATCCTCCATCCCCCTCCTGTCCCCATGGTCCCATCGCATCTCTGGTTCCGCCTGGTACCGGGTGCCTGGCAACGGGAACAAGAACCCATTGACCACTGACCAGCAACCAGTAATCTCACGGGGCAGAGATAGACATCCCTTCGATCGTTTTCCTCTTCCAGTAACTGTCTTTGTCCGTGTCTCTCTCAGGTGGAAGACTAGTCTGGCAATTTAGCACCCTTCCTCCCTCCTTTTCCCTCCTGCCCATCTTGCAAATGTTTCTTATCGCGCTCTGCGCCCTTCTCTTTGTCGGCTTCGCGCGCCAAATCGAGGCGTGGTGTGCCGCTGCGCCCTTTCGAAAACGTCGCCGCCGCTCACGCAGTGCAAATTTGTCCGCAATTGGTCGCGTATCCGAGTGAGGCAAGATGTTGGCATAGCTGATGGTCGAATTGAAGCAATTCCGCTCTGCCACATGTAGCCACGCACGGCCGACCCGCAGTTGCTGCACTTGCTGCACCTGTCGCTAGCTCCGCCCCCTTTTTCTTAGTCCCGCCCACTTTCTGTGCCCGGAAGGAGCAACCTTTATAGTGATTCATCTCATCGTCGGTAAGTTCTTTATGATCCACTTTTCTCCCTCTAGATAGTATGATCATCACCTCTCTTTCTCTTCCTTTCCACCCCTCTTCCATCCCCCGTAAAGGGCAACCCCCTTTACTCCCTTTTGTTTCTATGGCATCTCAATTTCTTTGTCTTCCTTCCCTCCCCTCTCTCTCACTGGATGACTAGGATAGGAGAGGGAGGGAAAGGGACCCATCCATCTATCATTCGAGAGAGAAAAACCATGGTGAAACGTGTGAGATTGCAACGAGGATTCATTCCATTTTACTAGCGATGGAGAGCAAAGATCACGAATTATGCTAGATTTACACCGAACGACGGATGATATGTAACAGACAAATATTTCGAGAGCCGGAGCCGATTCCGGCAAGTCCAGAGCCAGTTTTTAGGGTACGTAGACGTACTGTGCTCTTCGCCCTCCGTATCTGCACTCGTGCTGCCATTTGTCCGGCTCAGCCAGGTCTACTACCCGGATTCCGTCCGATAGGCGAATCTGGAAAGACGTGAAGTAGAATACGGCTCTCGCGTCCGAAAGGTCAAACGGATTATACGAGACATCATGGGAATGGAGAGAGAGAGGGAAGGAGCGAGGAAAGAGTACGGTATACAGTAGGGAGGGAAGAATGAAAGCAAATAGATGAGTGGAAGTGGATAGACGTGGCAGAGAGGATGGAAGAGAAGGGAAGGGGAAGGTAGGGGAGGAAAGGGAGTGACCGGGGTAGGTCAGGAATAGTATTAGGAGAATATAGAGATCAAAGATCACTCGCCTCAAATCTGACCGTACTTAGATCGGCCTTCACATTGGGCAGACATATATCGTGGACACTCTGCCAGTATTCTCCTGCCGTCTCGGGTGGGCAACAATCGTCCTGATGGGGATTGGAATTAGAATGATGAATGAAACATATTTGAGGCTTTGCACTTTTTGGCCAATGTCATCACTGGACAGCTTTCAATGAAAGAAAATGGTATGCATTGGTGGCGATCGTTATTCAACAGAAAAACTCAAATTACCCTTACATTTTTACGATGATACTCTCTTTCTACACTATAAGAATAATGCAGACGACCTTTAGTGGCTTTTCTTTATTGTTCCACTTGTTACTACATCTTCAACGGCATCCTATCGAATTGGCTGTCTGACCTCCTCGCTCCCATCTCTCAGTCGATCAAAGAGAGTCTCTTCCCTCCCCCTACTCTCTCCCCTACTTTCACCTCCTAGACACTGGGGAATAGTGCATATACTTCTATTTGTTCGAGTATTAGATGGCTGGTCTCTAAGAGGGAAGAAGGTGAGTATCTTCCTTCCTCCCCTCACACAGAGGAATACTCAGAGAGGGGATGGAGGAAAGGATCGAATCACTGCTTGACACACTACATCCAAGGGAAATCCAACATGTTTCAGAAAGAGGGTTATTCTTCTTTCCAGGTGAGGTAAGCCACACTTTTCAAGGAATAAGCATACCCTCTCATCGCTGACATCTCCCACGAAATGAGCATGGCAGCATCTCGAAAAGGCGTCCGTCGCTGACGTTCCCTCCATCTCTGCGTTCTCACAACATTGGAATTTTGCCTGAGAGATCAAAGATCAACATTGATGATTGCAGAGATCAAATATCAGTACCTGGAGATACTTTTGCATACAGCACGCTTGGACGGTCGTGTTCGAACACTTTCCGGGCATGCAGAAATCTGCTAGATAGATGCCCTTCTTGCAGCACTTGGAGAGCTTGCGACCCGATTTTTTCTGCAAATATATTATTCGACAATCATCAGCACATGGTCTAGCAGTAAAAATAACCGCCTTAGTTCGAAAATGGGCATGCCATTGTTTTTCTTGATTTCATCCCAAAACAAATGAAAATGATGACCTGATGATAGCAGATATCATCAGTAATCGCTTTGCACGGGACCTCAAAAAATATTTTGAAGAAGATTTTCAAAATTGAAAATTAGTCTAGAAAAATCAGGACGAAAAGGTGAGAATTCACACAACGGCACGCTCTAGTTGATCAAAGATCAAAAATCATGGACAGAATAATTGGTTACAAACTAAATATTACACTACCTCTACCAGGTTCACCTCATCCTCATCTTGACCATCCGGATCGTAGCCACGAGGATCAACAGAACGAGGACGAGACTGAAGAGAGGAGAGATCAAAGATCAGATGGATGGGGCAATCCAACGGTCGGCCAGTGAAGTGCTCAAGTGTTTACCTGAGTGCTTCTTGTCATTTGCATCGCTTCTTCCTCTTCTTCCTCGTCATTCTTCGTGAATGTCTTCATTGCACCTGCGAAATAGGTTGAGTTTCACAGTGAGAATAAGAGCTCGTGCGGATAGTGACAATCAATAGTCCCTTCATATCCGCAGCATTCTACCCCCATTGTTCTCTCCAGATAAGGGTGAACAAGGGGATTAATTTTTGACTCATTCCCGCCGGCGCGAAAAATTCAAAATGAGCGGGGAGAACGGCCTCTCCCCCCCCCCCCCCCCCCCCCCCCCCCCCGCTCCTTGCAGTTCGATTCATGCAAAGTGCGCAAGTACGTAAGCCAAGCGCCCCCCCCCCCCTTCTCTGTCGGAGCAGAATGTTGTGTATCGATCCTAGAACAAATCTATCCAGGAATAATGTGGCTGAGCAACATACCGTAGTCCTCATAGTCAGCGTACTCTTCAAATCCGTCTCCTTCCTTCTTCGATTCCGCCGTTGTAGTGGCCTGAAGAGTAGATTTGTTTCTGAATCCAGCCGGTTAATCAGAGATCAAAGATTATCGGTGTAAACATACGGCTCCAGGCTTGGCTTTCCTTGCAGCAGATTCGTAGTTGGTGGTAGATTGACTGAAAGTCGTTGGAGGAGGCATCGCGAACAAATCTGCAACGATCTTGCTACTATCGCGACAGGGCGACGCTTAGTAAATGTCGCCGCTCCCTACGCACCCTTGTGTTGTCTTCTCTGATGGAAGGGAGATGCCGTTGCCCACTGCGCGTCTTCGTTGAAGGCCGGCTTACGAAGATCTACCTCCTCAATCAAGAGATCAAAGATCAGATCGACGAAATATGGTCTACCTTAGTCTTCATCGTCGGTCCCTTCATAACATCTTCGTAGTCTCCGTAGTCATCCGCCGATTGTGCTGTGGTCGGTGCGTTTGCGGTTCTGTGAAAACCGAAATGTCGTCAAGTAGGAAAATCGATGAACATACTTATGTTGAGGGACGGTCATGCCTCGCTGGGCGTATTCATGTTGTCGAATTTGAGAGTGAGTGATGTGATCGGATGTTTGACCCATCGACGAGGATTGTTGTTGATTACGGTAGGAGGGAGGAGGCTGCTGCTGTTGATTCTGAACATGGCTGTTGGTTTGCGATCTCATTCAGCGAGAATGATGAAAGATGCACCCTCTGATGATAATGCCGCAGTTGTTCCTCGTACGCAGCTTGCTGTCGAGGATCCTGTGGCTGCCTTCCCTGTTGTTGTTGTTGTTGCTGCTGCTGTTGTTGCTGCTGCTGCAAAGGAAGAAATATGAAAGGTCAGTCCTGCTCAATAACCTGCTGCGAGTGTTGTCGATTATGCTGATAAGAGGGCTGCTGCTGATGTTGTGGCCGCTGCTGAAATATTCAAATTGAATATGTTTTATCATCATCGTTTATCAAGTCACCAGTCGATTCACAATATTTTTTGCTCGATTTCTCGAAAAAAAATTGATAAAGTAACCATTTGATTATGTTGGGCGTATTGATGTTGCTGATTTTGCAGCTGTTGATGTTGCTGTTGATTATGTTGTTGATGATGATGGGGATACACCCTGTAATAACGTTGTCATTTCTCTTCCATTTCATGCAGAATACCCCTGCTGATTCGGTGCCTCCGTTGCTATTGCTTGCTGGAAGAATGCGTCCAGTTTCTGGAATGCATCCATTACCAAACAAGATGAAGATCCACTGATACCTTATCGACCCTTCCTCCCTCTCCTCCACTCTCCGTCCCGTACTGACACCATCCGCAGTAGGCATGATGTTGTGCGGCCTTCATCACTTGCTGCAAGAATATCTGCTGCAGCTGCTGCAAGTGCTGCAATGACTCACATGCAGCTCTTCCGTTGATGCGAGAGGGAGACTGCGCGAGAGGCGACCGCAACTGGAATAAACAAATTATGGAACAAGATCTCGGCTTATGATTTACCGATCGAACAGCGCAACATCTCCTTGTTTTAGTCCTAGTCGCTGTCGCGAACTCAGATCGTCCCTGAAAAAATTGTAATTCGCTGGTTGTAAACGATGCATGATACGGCTGATCATGTTATAGGACACGACCAACACAAGGGGCTTTGCTCATTTTATGACTTGATTTGTGAATGAATCTAACCTATCAACGACCAGCCATCGCCAGTCTCTTCGCAGCATTGCTGCTTCTTCAGTTGAACATGAAGATGGATCGAGAAGGGCGATTATTCTAACGGAGGGATGAGATTCAGCCAGTGAAGAAAGTCTGCAATGAGAAACGTATCATTATACTTTGTGGAAAAATGAAAACTGTTCGCTTGCGATTTTTCTGAAAAGACAAATAGGGGCACTGCGGACTTTTACATAGTGATTCACCTTTACTCTGCCTATTTCTCCTGTCGTTAGAAAGTGACTTTCCTTATTACCTCCTTTACGAATTCCCTTTTCGTACATCTTTCACCTTCTTTTCGTGCGCCTCCCTTACAGTTGTTGCTCAACTTCCTAATTATAAATGTTTAGGTCCGTACACGACTTCACTATGCGCTTCTTCTGCAGTATTATACGTTTTGAAATATCCACTTTTCTCGTGATCTAGCTTGGGACTTTAAATTTGTTTTTGATATTTTGTTACTCCATAATGTTTCGACCAGCTCAATATTTCAAAAATACTATTTTTCAGGTTCAACAAAATGGATGTTTTCAATCGTTCTTGGATGAAGAAAAGCAGTCGAGGAGCCAATTTTATTTGTCATATGCCTAACGGAAGATTCCGGTCTATCACGGAGTGTAGTGACTACAATCACAACCATAAAAGATATCAAAAGCAAAATCGCTCACATTCAGGCATTGCATAAACTATTTATCATCTCCAAAGTGTCACCTCTCACCTCTCGTCCCATCCCTTCCTCTTTCTTCTCTCATCTGTTTTCGCTAGTCTGGCTATCAATCTCAATCCCCGTCCCTCTTCCGATGGGATGAGT
Organism: Pristionchus pacificus; assembly: GCA_000180635.4. Taxonomy (NCBI): domain Eukaryota; kingdom Metazoa; phylum Nematoda; class Chromadorea; order Rhabditida; family Neodiplogasteridae; genus Pristionchus; species Pristionchus pacificus. Next base: position 13,900,535 of record CM026576.1, read on the forward strand.
AATGGGATGTTGTCAACTGGAGGCGTGTGCAAGAATCGATCAATCTCACACACACGCTCCCTGTGGGTGGGCGAATATTGAGGTGCACATTGCACATAACAGTTCTCCATTTATCTCAGCCCCAGCCGTATTCTTAGAAAATTCAACCGATGGAGTTCCCGAATGTTCAAGGACCGTTAGACCGAGTCGATGGTTGGGCACTTCTCTGTTTTTGGCCCAACCTTTCCTCGCAGAGTATTCCCTTCCTATCATTCTTATTCCCTACCTCCTTCACATTCAGAGCGGTCGTTGCCCGGGGCAAAAAATAGAGAAGTTCCGATGGTTGATCTCGTATTTCAAAGAGCGCCGCGATAGATGACAACAACACGCGGTGATGTGAAGAATGTGAGGAACGAGAGAGGAATTAGAAAAAAGATTGATCAGTCGATTGATCAACAAAGAAACAAAGTCTTCACCCATGATCAAAAGCCTTTTTGCTTTACTTTTCGTCGCAAAAGATATTGAAATTAGAAAAAAAAAGTTAAAATATGAAATACCACTAACTTCTGGAGCGTTGGTCTATCGGATGCGTGGGGAAATGCAACAAGCACAAGCTGTCCTTTCATTGCATTCAGCAACTCGCGACCTCGAGCCCATAATTGACCTTGGTCGCATGTCTGAAATAGAATACTTTTAACGAATGAACTGACTTGAAATTACTGCAATCATTATCAGGCTTGAGGCGAGTCATGCTTATACGGCCATTCGCTTTATTCAGGCTTTCTTGCGTTCTACTTGATTTCTACTCAATCCCGTTACAGGAATGGCCATGCGACTACGATAAATTTCAATTTGCGAGTTACATCATAATGCAAGTTACGTATCAAACCTGGTCGTGTAGATGCTGAGGTTGCCTAAAATATATGACCCTAGTGAGCGGCCGGCTTTCAAGCTTGCCGGAATTCTCCGACTTAGTGCAGTTAGATGGCGTAAGCGATAAGCGGTTACCTTCACCGAGCAACGTACGATTGCAGCAAGGAAAAGCAGCAACACGGCTGCAGTTGCTGCACGCATGCTGCAAGGAGAAGTAGGAATGAGTAGACAAATGTACAAGACACTGCGATGAGTTTCACAATGAAAACGTGAAATGAAATACGTTTCAGAGAAAGTCTAAAAATAGAAGAAAAAAGAGTTTTTCTTCGAGCATTGGCGGTTTACAGCCGGTTGAAGGATAGGAAGGGCTATCTACCTATGAGCCCTTTGGTAAGATTGATCATGCGTGGAATGAGGAAGCGATGGAAACAAGCAGCAAAACGTGGATGGGAACCAACAAGTGCACGTCAGTCCCTTCTTCTTCTTGTGAGTGAAAGAGGGGGAAGGCTGTCAACTCGATCCTCCTCGTTTCTCAAGCCACAGAAGATCTTCCTTGACTCCTTCCCCTCTCTTCCTTCTCATCGTCAGCTGTCCTTCTTCCCTCCCTTCACTACCATCCCTCCTCTACTCTCACCCACGAGAGACCACGTGAAAGAAGGAGAGTCCCCCTCAGGCGATTCGACTCTCACACACCGAATTTCCCCAAGTGATCAGGCCACTGGTCAGCCATAAAATACACGTTTATGACCAGGATTGTACTCAAATGCTCACGAGACTGCTTAGATTCCAGAGACAATAGGGAAACTTTATACATCATCATAATCAGAATAGGGCGCAGAATTCGAAATTGACGTCTAATCAGAGGCGGAATTGGCGAGAAAAGTCATTAGATGGTAGTAGATCAGCATGCGGGAGGATTACTGTAGTCGATGATCTCAGGGATTGCCGGGTCGCATCAGATTGTGAGGGTATTCTCCTTTGGTCTTGGGTGAGAAAAGGAGGTTTGATCGATGAGGAATGGGATCGTGTGGACCAGGAGTCGGCACGTGACCTGCGCAGTACACCTAAATTATCATAATTATTTTATTTTTAAAAATATTAAAATAGATACGTCCGTAATCTCCACTATCTAGAACATTGTGCGGAATCCATGGAACTATGTGAGAACCAATAGGCTCATTTGCTCACCTCCAAATCTTGTGTGTCATTTCGGTTATTGTGATAGGTTTTGAGCGTGAGACGCGTGCCGCAAATCCAGCACTTGAAGCATCCCTGAGAAATATTTAATTAATTAGTTTTAATTTCAATCATTATAAAATCAATTGATCACCTTGTGAAACAGCGAACCGTCCTTCAGAGGTCCCATCTGCAATTCAACTTAATTTTATAGCTTTTTTTTATATTTTTGAAAAACTCTCACAAAATAGATGTCATACTTTATCATTGAAATAGGTTGGCCGTTTACATCTGAAGCACGGCTCCTTCATTACCTGTGATGATGAATGATCATATTGAATGGAGAAAGAATTTTACACGATTATGTTTGCGAATTAATCGAAGATTCGCGAAGACAACCTCACAAAAAGGTGTTTGAAAGCGACGAATAAAAAAGAAATGTGATCGCATAGTCATTAGGTGATCCACAAACATTGCAAATCCCATTGATGAGCAATGAGTTGAGAGTGCACCCAAAGAGGGAATACAGAAAGAAAGGAGGGTGTATTGAGCCTGCTTCTTCCTCTCAACCGAAAGAAAGTGTAGATCACTCGTGTTTTCTGTCTCGTTTGCACTGGAGATTTGACGCCATCGCTCACTTTCTTCCAACCGGAATTTCGAAAGTTGCGCGGGCAAGGGGGGCAAGAGCCTAATCGGATGAGGAAGCATAGACGTGTTGGGTGATAAATCTACGATTTTCTTACTAATCGTCCCTACCTACGCTTGACCTATTTGAAAATGATGACCTCTAAAGAATAACTGTCGATTTAGCCCCAGTAAAGTAGTAGAACCGATGAAGAGCAAGATTGAAAGAAATGGATTGATTGATGAGATAAAGAGGGATTCTCCGAGAGGGTTAACTGGAGTAGGAATGAGAGAGAAGGGGAAGTTGTAAGCACACAATAGACAGGAAGAGAACTTCCACGCCAAGACAACAGCAGACAAAAGATGACGATGATGGATAAACGAAGAGGTTAATTACTAATTATGAAACTTTGCAGCGAAAAAAAACTTCTATGAACGAGAATTTACAACTAATCATCTAGCAAATGAAGGGCTTCGAAATATAGAAACAAATGTAAAAGAACTTCCGAAAACGTATACAACGTACGCGTGATTGAAAACTAGGCGAAAGGGAGTGGGTGTAAGTACTGTGAGAGTGGAAACAAACTGTAGATTAGATGTGATCCCCCTCACTCTTCAGTTTGCGTTCCGGCCTGAACTGTTTACGAAGAACAGAAAAAACCAGTAGGCAACGAGAGAATTCAACAGAGAACAGTTATTTATTTATTGTCTCAAGCTCGGAAGTACGGTGGTATCACAACAATCGATCGATCGATCGATATGGAAAGAGAGTAACAAAAGAACGAGATCAAAATGGTCGAAGGAGAGAAACCAAGTGGATGATTGAGAGATATGGAGGAAGGGGGGAAACGGAAGGAGGATCAGATATCGAATTGGGAATAGAGTTGTCGACGGATTTGGTCACCTCCAAGGGGGGACTATCCGTGTGGGTGTATGCAGAGTGGTAGGAGAGGGAGGGGAAGGGAGGGAGAGAGAGGGAGATCGTAGAGACGAAGGGATCTACTGAGAGAGAGACAGTCGTCGCCCAATCTGTTTGCCTCCCTTAACGTTTTCGTGAAGTGCCTTACTATCCTGGAGAAAGAAAGAAGAAGAAGAAGAGAGAGAATGGGGATGGAATGAGACACTGAGGTTATACACATGCAAAATACACTGCGTTGTCAATTATGGAGTAGGGATTGAGAATTCGTTGTTCGTTTGAGGGATCAAAATGACTAGAGGAGATTAGACGTTCAATCTGGCGAAGGCGGAGCCCAGATCGATCGAAGTTTGCGCAGGAGTCCGAGGGGCAGTGGGAAGGACGGAATTGAGAAGGGACGACATCTGAGAAAATATTCTCTCCAGAATAAATATATTTGACACTTCTAGTCATGCGCAGTTATAATTTGAAACATCATTGAGGCCACAAATAATTGGAAAGATGATGCGTAATTCTTACCCTTAGATCAGCCAACAATTTCTGGACGTCATCGTAAACGACGAATCCATCGTTGTCCGTGTCCAATTCCTGTGAGAAAGAGAGGGATTATCGATGATTCATTCTCATTGAAGTGGTGAGCCGACGATTTGCGGCTCACATTGCACAAGGTAAGAGCAATCAGCAATACGATGTACCCCCACCGTAATCGATCGAAGACATCTAGTCATTATGCAGATTAGTGAATAAAATAATTGTAATTATACCTTAAACCGTGCAGCAGCAAACATTCGAATGGCTCTCAATGGAAGTGGTTGTATTTGACCATTGCCGTTCTCGTCCACTGAAAATCGATAAGATAAAATAAATATTGGTCGTAAATAGGTACTGTAGAAAAAAATCGAGAACTGAAAAAGCTCACATCTTTGTCCATCTCTGAGCAGAAACACGGCATGAACGTAGTCTGCGAAGGCCTGCTGAGTAACGCGACCCTGATGATGAGGAAAGATGTTGGATACACTTCAAACTGTTCGAAGCGACTGTTCGAAGCCGCCCTGTTATGCTCAAATCACCAAATGATGGGCCATCAAACGAAGAAAGGTATGTAGAATCTCACAGCGGCATCCGGTTCCAACAGGGCGAATACGAACTTGGAGAGAGCTTGATCGTCAGTGGAGAGGGAATGAATGAAACGGAGAAGGGCCTGATCAATTACTCTCACTTTGTGAACATTGGTGATCATAATCGTTTTCGTAGCTAACCTCAAATGTGATGAATCCTTTCGGAGCAGACAAGTATGCGAAGATCTTATCGCTGTACGTCGTGCCTACCTACATTTATTTTTTATTGACTAGTATTTGGGGAAAAAGCGCTTACCGATCTCGGAAAGAGCGTCATCATTAGCTGTCGCCATTCTGACTTGGACATTCGACCATTTGGAGCGCGCTGAACATATTTTTCATCATTCTCCTATTTCGAGTTCAGTTATGTTTCAATTGCTGGTAATAATTACCAGAATCTCTGTTTTATAATTCAACTGAATCGGTGTTCCATATAAAACTGAATTGTAAACCTGCTTGAAATTGCGATAGAGGAAGGTGATCCATTTGGGGTCGAACTGTGTTTCCTGCAAGGTTCACTCACATACCGATCTAACCTCTCGAGCACTCCTTTTTTGCTGAGCGTGCAGCCAAGTTGGAATCAAGTAACTCTCAAATAAAAGAGTGTAAATTGCTTGATTCCATCTTGGAACAGCGCATTAGAATAATTTCCTCACGATGCGTTCACTGTGAATACCTGAACGAGCGTAGCCAATGGAGGCGGGATGGTCGGGTAGAGTTTCTCGGGGTCGATTCGACGTTCCACTTCGAATTCCTCATCGTCATCTGAACGTACTTTTTCACAGAAATTCGTAATGCAAGATACTGTTCTAACAGATCATTTCTCAACTTGAACCCACTGTGAAATTTTACTTTATCAATTTCTAGAAGGATAAAAGGGGAAAGACAATTGGCGGTTCTATCTCACCACTGTCATCCAACCACAACCACGCTTTCACCGTCTTCAGCGCACGCCATATCACTGACGTCTGCAATTTTAATTAGTAATTATATATTTAATTAAAAAATAATAATTAACTAATTAAGATAATTAAGTATACTCGTACATTGTCCCTGGTGGAACTCTTCCTCCTCCCTATCTCCATCTCCCCGTACTGCAGGGATGTCGTCCCCGCCGTTTCTCTGTAAGAAGAATGAGAATGGATACGGTAAGTATACGGTAGGCTACGGTAGGAATGAATCTCCTATAGTCGTCCCTCTTCTACGAGGCATCATCTAACAGCGACGGTGGTCATTCCATGAAGCGAATGTCTTTTAATTTTCCATTCACTATCAATGCCTAATGGAGCGGACAATTTATGATCAGCGAACAGGAAAAGAGCAAGGAACGAAATGGTGGTTGGGTGGGTGACCTAACTGGTGGGAGACTAAGATGGCGTCTTCGACTCTTGAGACTCATTGAAAGGGAACTTGTGATGGGAATGTGACTAAACGAATGTGAGAAGGAAAAGAAGAGAAGAAGAGCAGATTTGAAGAGATGGAAATATCCAAGAGTTACTATGGAAATATGAGCAGAGTATGTAATTAGACAGAGTATCTCGGATTGTACTCTCGAAAGGGAAGAGAAGAGATCAAAGACCTACTCTCTTGACTCTCAAGAGAAGAAGAATAGATACAATTCCATGAAGTGCCCTAGAAGAGACACCAATAGAGTAGATTACCCTTTCAAGAAAAAAATTCCACCCTATTTGAGATTTACACCTGACAAAAAAAGGGATGTTATCGCGCGTGAGAATCGACTGCTAGATAACGAAGATCGAAGGCCACAATTTGGATTACGCACCACTACGTCACTTGTTGTTGCAATATCCGTGATGTTTCCCACTCAAACTTTTTAATATGTTTCAATCATGGCACATTACTGGCAACACACAAAATCTATAAAGATAGGATATGAGCATTCCTCTCATAAACATAAAAAATTTCGTAAAATAATCCTTGATTGCTGGAAAGCACCTAATATTTATCTGAAGTGGGATACAAACCTGGATACGGAGTACTGTAGTCTCTTTGCGTAGGCTGATCGAGGAGTGTAATCGGACCCATAACGATACGAACTGTCTGAGGTAAGGTAGTGCGACATTCTGAAATACAGAGCAATCGATAATCAGTGGCATTCAGATAAAAGTCGTCGGAACGGTTAGAGATGAGAAAAGGTGCGCTAAAATGAACGATATCGGTGGAAGAGCATCGGGAATCTATGTGCACTGAATATGCAACCAAAAAGATGTATCTCGAGAAAGTAATGGGAAAGATTGTCTATCACAAGGAACGGGGGCACATCAAGACATTCATGGAATGTGTCTTCTCCCCCTTAGAACGACTGAAGGAATGACGAGGGGATGAAAGTGGAGAAGAGTGCAGATGACAGAAGAGAAAAGAGGAAGGGGCAATTATGCAGAGGGGAAAGGATACTCAGGATAGTTGTTATGCAGGGATAACGGCATCTCATCATCTACAAGGCATCAAGTTTGCATTCCGTCAACTAAAGATCGAATGAGCGAGAGAGCATGGGAATTGAAGAGAGTCGGACGGTTGCTATAGCTTCTCTTGAGCTCATTAGAGCCCGTTTCACGCTTCCCAGAAATGTTCCTCCTCTCACTTCAACTCGATCTCTCAGGCGAGAGAGTGCGTGGAATGAAGAGAGTCTCTCTCACATTTGAGTATCAAATGAACTCGTACGTGTGAAGCTAATTGCGAGAGGAGAAGAAGAGGAAGGAAGAAGGGGGAAGAAATGGATCGAAGATCGAAGGGAAGGATCAGATGGGAGAAAAGGAGAACTCTAATGGTCAGTCCAGTCAGATAGGGCAAGAGAGTGTGTAGAATGAATAGAGACTCTTAGAGAACTTTCTCCCTCGAAACAACTCTCACGATAGATGCCACAACATGAGAAACAGCATGGGAAACTCCTTGGAAAGCACCATTCAGAGAATGCACCATTTCGTTGATTGGAAGGATACAAAACAGATTGTTATTCCAGACACCTCAACCGAATCCCGTATTTTTCGATGGGATGTGCTTCAGACAATGGTATTGCAATGCGTATAATAGGTAGGCAGTGAGGAGATTGAGGGAGGATGGGATACTTCGAGGGGAAACATTTTCTTGGTAACGGCGTTGAGAACAGACGAAGGAATAATTGTAACTCGAATCGAATTAGATAAGCGTAAACACACTGAAAGACGAAGAGAAGAGGAGAAATACACAGCAAAGAAGCCTTTGAATGAAAATGGAGATGGGAAAAGAGAAACCCGTTGGAGATAGACAAGACTGCCTGTTTATTCCCATCGGATACGGTCATTAGCCTCATTACAATGACTACCACTGGCAATAATCACGTCATTCTGAGCACTGTTCGTGAAAAATGAAGTGACTGACATCTGAATTTCGAAATGCCCTTCGAATAACAATAACAATAACACGAGATGAAATTGGTGCCTTGGGGTGCGCGAGGGAAGAGATAAGCCATTTCGAGGGAAGGTGAAATGAAGTCCTTTGATGCAGCGGACGAGAGAGAAGGGAGAATGGAGAGAGCGGGAAGAAGTCAGAGAAATCCCCGTCGAAGCTTTCTCGCTAATGAAGGATCGAGAATCCATCGAGACGAGAGAGTATGGGAATTGAAGAGACCGAGGGAGGAAAATACACGAAATCATCACTAGTTCATGCACATGTTTCTCTGATTGATCATGGAATGAAGGGAATTGAGAGAGACTTGGAGGTTATTATAGAGAGTGAGGTCGAAGACTACGAAAGGGAGTCTTCCATTCATTCTCAGTCAACTCTCAATTGGTCTCTCAAATGGCCCCTCAATCCATCACACACGTGCAGAAACCACGGAAAATCTTCTCGACGGCGTTTATTCATCGGGAGACTCAATTCAATTTGTCCTTCTTCACGACTGAACAATGTACTCAAGTGAGCAATGAATTCCAAAACAGGGCCGGAAAAAGTATGGAAGTGTGGATGTGAGACCTCTCTCACCACAATAGTAGCCCTTCATGTCTAATTTATCCTCCACTCTCTTCATTCCACACATTCTCTCGGCCACTCTGTCCGTCTCATCACTCTCATCTCTCTCTTCTCACTCCCTCGCCTATCCGACTCTCGTTTTAATTATCAAAATGTGTGCATCTGAATCTAAATGAGAGGGAGGAATGGGTGGATATTCAATGGAGAGGTGAAGGAAAGATTAGAACGGAGTTAATCCATCTAATTCAAATACGCAAAGTACACATCAAAATAATGAAGTATTCGTCATAAAGAATCGAATAAAATCCGAAATGGGTATTGGGATGGCCTCTTTTTACGACTTTTCCTCTTTTTTTTTCTTTTACTGAATCATCTTTTCCCAATTGAACATCAGTGTTCATTCATGCATAAATTCATCTATTTCTTCAAATATTGAGAACAAAAATGTTCTATTAAATTATAATTTATTTCAAGAGATTGGAAACTAAAACGAATGGAATGTATCGCAAACTACATCGGTACTTCAGAATCATGCACTAAATTAGCATCTAGAATGTATAAAGTAGGAATAAATATTAAATATAATCTGGGAACAATCTGAGAGGGTTAGTCCGTTGGATGGGTCAATAATCATTAGGATAAGCATGATACAGTAGGGAATTCGATATCTGTGATCGAGCATTGATTCAAGTGAAATTCAGAGGAAGAAATGATACTGTTAAATTACAAATATGAGAAGAACACACCACTATTAATTACCCTATCGATATAAATCTATTACACAACGAGAATCAATCACACGATCTGTTAGATTTACAAATACCTCGCGAGCTTAGCACTTATTAACAACGCTCAAAACGATAAATAAAAAGGAAATGCGATATGAAAAATGCGAGTTATTGAGCGACTTCCATACTCTATTGTTCTATCTGGATGTGAGGGGGCGGAGTTAGTTAGGGGGTGGAGTCAAAGGAAAGGGGCTATCAATGGGAATGGCGCGAAAGAAGTTGTCGAAGATCGCCCACGATTGCATCGGTCACACTCTGATCTTCTGCTTTGACACAAAGGGAGATCACGTCGGTCTGAAACAGGAAATCATCAATCAAAACAAAATTTAAAACGTAAAAGAACAGTTTTAGTTTCTCGATCAGTGTTCGGCCTAACATCTTACTCTGAAATAGTTAGCTGTCAATCGACTGTGAAACATCGAATCTCCATCACCAACACCTTCACACGGACTCACATTCTTCTTGACGAGTAGACAAATTGGCTGGTTGTAGACAGTGGAGGAGTAGAGAGACGCCGCCGTAGCTTCCTCTTCGATTACTGTAAGTCAATTGATTAGTCAGTTCTCGATCACTCCACTGTAGCTTCATTCTACCGTACCTCCAAACTTGGAAGCAGCCAGGATGAGTGCGAGGGCGGTCTTGAATGGAAGAGAGGAATGGACACTCTCGGGAGAGGTGCATTCGACTCGGCCAGAAGTGAGAAGCATCGAATACGCATCACTGATAATTATTAGTCGTTATTTTTTGATTTTTTTTTGGATAATTATGATTGTGTTCCGATATCTCAGACAGTCTCATCACTAGATTCATTGATCTGGATCTTAGTATGTATCATTATGGCGGGATGGCCGAGCGGTGTAAGGCGCCGCTCGCCATTCGAAGGGTACCGAGTTCAATCCCCCGCCGTGGCCAACCAAGCCTTGCTATCCTCCTGGGGTCGGCAAATTGGTAGTGACCTCGGTTGCGAAAGGTAAGGCTACCCGAGAAAGCATTGGACAGCCGGGTATGTAGTCCGTCTAAACAGCTGGCCTTACCAGTGGGTCCCACCTAGCGTTGTCTTACGACTGTAAAATCGCTTGACGTGGATACACCTTTACCTTTACCTTTAGTATGTATCGATGAAATAATAATAACTCACGTGGACAGACTGGCTGCCTGTAGGAACGCGAAGGAATTGACTGGCAGCAACACTTTCAGTTGCTCCTCACGAGAGGAATCGCCTTCCTGGAATAGAGATATTGAATACTGAATAGCTAAAGATACTAGCTTCGCCATCATCTACTGTATGTGCCACATTATGCCTACTACATCTGATCTCTTAGATGAGAGATCTCCGTGTCATCAACACCTACTAGTAAGCATCCAGTGAAGAATCTCTAGATAAAGGCTCAGCTCCCACTTCACAGTATTCCCCTTCCATACCTCAATGGAGTATACGAGAGTTCCTCTCATTCGATACGAGTCGACTTCTGGTTGTCCTTCGAATGCGACTGAGAGAGGAGAGGAGGCCATCGACGCGAGTTCCTCTGTTGTTGAGAGCTGCAATGAATGAATCAGGATCGGAAGTTCGATGAGAATCTAGGAGGATTCTCGATTTTCACTTAATTTACAATTGGGCAACGCCAACAGTTTCACTATTTAGTTGGGAAGGCCAGTAGAGAAAGAAAAATCATTTTGACAATTTGATGATCCCGAGAAATTCACGTTTCACCATTGCTTCAATAGCTTCAAGTACTGCTGAAGCACTTCCGATCATGAAAAATAAATGCAAAAATATAAGAAACATTGCTGTGTTCGCTGTCTATCCTCATGCTCGGCCCATCAGCGATCGATATCTCCGCCCGCACGATCTTCGCCTGTCCTGCAACGAAATCAAGGTTACGGTAGGCCGATCGATATCCTCATCCACCGTATCCTACCGTAATCCCACTCACCGATATTCCTCAGTCGTAGTGTGCACACGAGAGAAGGCGCGCACTCGGCCGACAGCAATTCCTGTGAATGTTAACTATGGTTTAATGAATGAACGGTCTGAAGAGGCCTACAGGAACAGAACCATCGTGAATGTGATTTGAAGATGATGACATCATAAATAGAAGACTACTGACCACAGCTACACTCTGATTGCATGCCAACATCTTCTCTCTCTGTTCAGTCATGGGAGATACGGAGGGACCGTCGCCTCCTGGACCAGACGAGGGAGTGCACACTCCGGATGCCTCCTGCAACGAGAGATACAGATAGACGAAACACTGATTTATCGTTTTTCAACCATAAATGGATATTGAAGATCCTAGGAGAAATATTTTGTATCCATGATCTTTTTTATTCACATTGATTGGCACAACGTAATCGAGATTTAGTTCAGGGATCAGTGAAACACAAAATCTCTCGTTCCATTTCTAAACTGGCCCACCTCATATTCTCCCGCTCTCTTCTTCAAACTTTTTCCCTCTTTCTTCTTCTTTCCTCCCTTCTTCTCTTTCGGAGGTTCGATCACCTCGGGAGGCTGAAAATAATTATTCATTATCTATTCCATATTAATTTTTTTCGAGCACGAGATCAAAAAGATATTCGAGCCTGTATGGGCGCACCCTGCCATTTCTGATTTCACTACATGCACGTACCACCCGCTTCCCCTTCATTACCCAGTTCGATAGATAATTTTTGAAATGAATGCGGTGATCTCTTCATGTTCACCTTATTATCTCCCCATCCATCCAAATCCAACAGAGATCCTTCCTTCTCTTCTTCCTTCACTGTCTTCTTTTTCTTTCCTCCCTTCTCCTTCTTCTCTTTCGTATCAGAAGACGTCGATCTCAAATAAATCAGCTACTTTTTGTTGCAATTTTTTAACTGTATCAAGACAGAAGACTAATTGAAACTTCACACATCTCAATAATTTACAATCAGCAATGAAACTCCAAACTCACTTCTTCGTTTTCTTCTTCTTTCCTTCTCCATCGACAGTCTTCGGTTGTCTCGATACATTTCCCATTCCTCTACCGTAATCCATTCTTTCGTGGTGAGATCCTCTCTCGTTATTGTACGAATACGAATAGGCGGAGGGAGAGGCGCGCTGTGGGTATCTGCAATTATTTTTTATAAACGTTGTGTGTGAAAAATCAAAAATGCCCCTATCGCTGAAAGGATAATCTGCGCTTTAAGCATAAGATCAATTAAAATTAAAATTGAAATTCGAAACAAACTTTGGCGGTGCGAGATTGATATCGTCCAAATCGATGTCCAATGCCTTGAATTCGTCCGTTACTCCGTTCTGCAATGAATTTACTGCTTCCCGTATTTATACATCAATCTTCTTCTGTGTTTCATAGTCATTGTATCTAGATTTGTGATACGCTGATCACAATTTATGACTGGTTGCCGTACCAAAAAAAACTCATCGAAACCATCAATCCAACCTGCCTACCGTACTTCATTCCTTCCACTCTACCGTATACTACCGTACCTCATCTCCTTCTCCATCGGTACTCTTCGCATCTTCGGGCATTTCTCCAGCATCTCTATTCACAAGATGGACAATCGGTGCTTCCTCCTCGGACGAAGAAGAGACTGTTCGATTCTTCTTACCCTTCCTGAATAGAATGTTATGAATGTTATCGTTATGAAAACAAAACAGCTTTTTATTCACAACAACCCGCTCGAAAATCAAAGTCGCCCAACAAGCGAAACAATATCGAATCTGTGAAACACAAACTCACTTGGCCCTTCCTCCCTTCTTCTTTTCCTTCTCCTTCTTAGCTGATTTCCACGATAAAGTTCCCTCTTGCTGTTCCATGTATCGAGAGAGGCCAACCACTCCTTAATCAACGATTCAATCACTTGTCCATACGAATTACATCGAATAATGTGCAGAATAAGCAAACTGATGCTTACATGGCAATATAATTTCCTGGGAATATCAGGATCATGCTCACCGGGTATCTCAAGTGGACTTTGAATTGCTTCCTTTGCCTTCTCCACTTCACTCGCTGATGATGAAGAGACGATTGTCTTCGGCCGTTTCGCTGCAGCAGTCACTGTTGAGATATCTGAAGGAACGAAATATTCGAATTTACATCGCATTCGGGTTCAATTTTCAAATTGCTATTGCATGTACGAGTAATCAACACGGCATCAATATTCGGCATGAACAACCAAATTAAGTAGTTCAATTATTCCTCACCTTGGACTGGAGTGGTGGCAGATCCCTTGACATAGTAGGGATTGCTCTCAATCTGTGCTTGTCTCGCCTTCTTCCTTCTCTCTAATTCCTCCTTTGACGGTTCTTCCGAATGAGAAGACTTCTTCGACGACTTAACAGAGAAATAATTAAAACGTTATAGAATCATTGGTCAGTATCTACACATCAATACGATTTTGGGTAACTGAGGAAACACAGAGCTCGCATGAATCTTCGATGCGAAAAATATTTTGTTTGTTGAAAACTTCAACTAAATAACTTGATTCTGCCATTTGAATGGTACCTTTTTCTTCTTTCCCTTCTTCGTATCTTCTTCACTTTCCTCTTCAGATGAGTGATGGCCATTACGGAATTCACCCATCGAACGAGATGATGGAAGACCAAACATCTTAACCATTTTCATAGTATTAATCTTTTTTGGAGAGCAAGACCTTCCAGAATCGTTTCAGGCTCTCAATTCGATAGATGAATATCAATTGAAACACAAAGAAACAAGTCAATTGCCAATGAGAAAAAAAATAAACATTTCCATTTCCTCTCACCTGTACAACATCTCCACCTTCTTCCTCCTCTTCCTCCTCAGTCTCCGGCCATTCTTCACCGATCCATGCATCAAGATCAAGACTAAAAGCTTTGTAGATTAGTTTCTTTCCAAATTTGATGATAATCAACGGTTGTTAGAAATTGAATCTGCGTGAATATCCGAGGTTTCGCACCCTTACAACATTGTCAAATTATGTTGCTGGTTTTTTTTCAACTAGTCTTGTTTAAAATGTGGCTCTTATTCATCACAACAAATGGTGTAATTCGAACTGACCCCTCTGGAACGGGCACTTTCCTCTGTGCTTTCGGTGCCACAGGATTGAGCTCGCCCTCGAACAGAATTGACAACTGCAAACATTTTAGAATTAGCATTTCCACTCTAGTTATTCTATTGTTGTATCTTGTGTTCTGCTTAGAAGAAATATCGAATAATTCGCGATGTATGCACTTGAATAATCACTGCAAACAAACAACGCCTGGGTGAATCTCGAATTGCGGAACACAAAATGCAAGGTGAAAACTCCAATCTGACCTCTTCTCCGATCTTCTCCCTCTTTTGATGGACGGATTCGACGATCTTGATGAGAGCGGAGAGGGTGCACGCCTGAGAAGAGAGAGATCTATCTAGTGAGAATATCAAACCAATTAATTATCCTTCGCTACTTCAATTCTCACGGCTTCGTCATGAATAGACAATTACGCGATCCATTTAACTAGCTAGTTGTCATACTGAATGTGCTCATTCCATGCTCTTTCCCTACTCACATTACATTCAGAGCTGTTGTAGCCTGGGCAAAAAAAAAACAGATAAGTTCCCTGAATCTATACTCTCTTTCAATACCATACCCGTTCCTGTGCCTCTAGGTGCTCTGCCAATTCGAAGGCCGGCAATTTGCTCAGCATAAGATTGTCCAGTGAATCGATCGCATCCCAGTCATTGTCCTGCAAGAGAATAATATGAATAGGATTTCAACTGCAACTTCATGAAAACAGTCACTTGAATAACAGCTAAGATCAGAATCACTTCGATTGTCTATTCACTAATGGAGCTGGTGTTCATCATCGATTCAGGAGCCCCATCGTTCTTATGAAACTAGTGAAACATGAGAGTACCACCTCACATATCAGTTTTTTCGCGCAGATTTAATTTCTGCATTAATCACACAAATTAATATGTAAATAAATACCTGTTCGGCCTTGACGAGAAGTGCCGTGTACAACTTGGCCATATTCTGCACGTAGACTGCCAGGATGTGACCGGGCATCGAACCAACCTGAAGGCACGAGGTTAACAGATGTCATCATCGTTGTCATGGTTGGCATAGCAACTATAGTATTATCATTGATAGAGCCAGTCATAGTCATAAATAGAAGCTAAATATCCGGAAAGGCCAGAAATCATCATCTTCTCATTGATATGAGAATAGTGTGAAACATGAATCTCACCTTTGCCTTGAGCATCGCTTCCAGCACCGAAGGAATGTTGCTCACGTGTCTGCAAATGGAGCAATAATTAATTTCGAGTATTTTGCCTCCCCAACGTTTTACGTTTCATCAATGCACCATTAGGCAACCCGAAATGATTTTTCCAATGTATCTCTACTCTTATTAAAAAGTATACAAGGCTGCACATTTGTCCTCTACAGCAGTTCAAACAGATAGATCAAGTGATAAACTAACTCGGAGTATTCTCCACATATCCATGCGGCAGCGAGAAGGACCTCCGAGATATTCGATCGTTGAGAGACTGTTCCATTCAGAAGAAGTTGAGCGTTTTCTACCTGAAACAATTGGGGATGAGAATTATCATTTTCCATCTTTTATTTATTTTTCGAAACAGAACATTCGATTCTGCATTACATTTATTATATAAAAAAAGGTTCTCTTTCGAAATGAAGAAATCTCCACCAACTCACCAGTAATGCCATCTGTGAAACGGAGAAGTGACGGATCGACTCCACTCGCACAGTCACATCTTGGATCTGTGAAACAACAACTTGTAATGATGCATCTTCACGAAATCAATCAATAATACTACTCCATCTACCTTACCTGCTCAGCAATCTTTGCTCCGTGCTTCGTTCCTTCCACTTTCGTCAATTCCACAAGCACAGAGATGTACCTGAAGGAGAAAAAATCATATCTAATTCGTACGAAGATTCGTGTTTCATCAATGATAGATCAGACTTTCCAAACGCTAAACCACTGATCGACTCGACACTTGCGTTGGAAAAAATAACAACAAACTAACCACTCGAAATTGGTAATGTACGAGTAGTTGTTGTAGGAGCAGATTGAGATGATCCGAGAAAGCAACTCGTCTCTGAAATATTATTTTAAAAACCCCATCGTAAATAACTCATATGGTCCCAGTATATCATGCCACTGCAACACCGCTTCACCTAGTGAGACTGTTTCCCTGATCTTTATGATTCCTCAGCCCTTTCAGCGCAAAGAAATCCATAAAGACGCCGAAATAATCATTCCGGCGTCGCCGTAAACGGCAAATTGCCAAGACTACTTCAATCTAACCTGTAATGACTTCCCTCTGCACTCTCGACATGATCCATTAACTTCCTCACTATCTCCATTATATTCTTCTTCGAGACCATTCCATAAAGGAGATCAAGAGATCTGAAGAATAACATTTATTGTTATTTAGATGTTAGCATGAACAATACATCGATCTGAAAACATCCATGCGAATTCAATTAACTGGTTAAATCTCCCTCTGAATCCTCCCAATCTCACCTCAATCGGATGCTCTCGTCCTTGTCGTCGAGACATCGGAGGACGATGTCCTTGTGGGCTTGCACCGCCTGGGGAAAGATCAAAGATCAATTCCTGCATCACAGGTTTCATCTATCCTCTCCTCACCTTAGGATGTGTCTGCAGTATCTTTCCCATTGCCAGCAGCCCGAGATACTTCAGATTCTGATCGGAATCCTCGATAAGCACTCCCAATTTCTGGACGCACAACTGCAAACATAACTTATTTGTAAAGTTCATTCTAAGCGAATCGATATATTCTTTGCGATACATTCGTTCTATCTATCCTGAAACCTACAATAACCCGGTTGAACCTTCCCAAACTCCAACCTGTATACTCGCAGTCTGATCTCCGGGAGTGTTGGCCGAGACCGAGATGAGTACTGCGATTACGGTATTGATGCACTCGTAAAGCAGAGACATCGCAGAGGTACTGTAATCGGATCGATAACTAAGTACTACAAATCTATCGTAATCTATCCATTCGGTCACATTTTTTCCAGGACGAATATTTGACATGGCTTACCTATTGATGAGATTTGTGAGTGGTTCGAGCAATTTATTGCCCAGTCGCTTCTCCAGTGGAACTAACGCTCCGAACTGAAATGATGCAATTCAAGTTTCAGTTTTGATTCGACCCGCAATATCCTCGTTTCACCAATATTATGTATTCTCAAATTCGAGACTACACTTGATGTGTTTGTTACTTTTATGATTATAAAATCTTATTTTTAAAATGTCTTACCAATTTGATAATCTTGATGAGCATCCAATTATTCGAGCTTGTGGTCATCAATTTGAAGAAGACGGGAGCGAGTGTGAGATAGTTCTTCGGATTCTTCCTTGCCAATTCACAGATCACATTCACGGCTGCCGATTGGACTCCTGCAACGAGAAATATCGGACTCAGTCTGGCTCCCCCCCAATGCTCTATGCCAAGTAACTGTTATTTCGAGTTCACTCAGTTTGCAACGACTGAAATAACCCAGGGTGATAATTAATCAAGCCAATTGTTTTGAGTGAAAGAAATGGTTGGTACTGGTACAAAAAAGAAGGATGCATACCAGGATCAGGGTCCTCGAGTCTCTCCTTCAGTCGCGGGAAAGTCGGTCGAAGTGCTTCGGGATACTTGAGGAAGATCTTGTACAGCATCAACACTGCCCGCTTGCGAGTGTATGGACGAGAGGACGTTAACTGAGAGGAGGATATCATCCCTAGTATAATCCCTAGTATCCCTAGTATATTTGAGTCATCCCTAGTATAATTACCCTTCTCTTCAAATCATCCTTCCAAGTTGAAAAATACAACAGAAAACGCATCAATATTGAAGATAAATCCAACATTCGAGTAGTAAAGATAACTATCAATTCATCTTCAACAAATTGTCATTCTACTCACCAGATTGACGATATCCGGGGAAAGATCTCTTGCCAGATCGGGAGTGACGAAACAAGCGAGACCAGCGAGAGCCACGCCCGAGTCATACACACTCGCTGAGGTCAGATCCTTCCTGAATTGAATAAATATTGTTCAATGCTAAGTAATCAAATAATGGAAGAATAGTGATAGTTTTCATACCTGTTTGAAACACATATCTTCATGGAGAGTTTTCGGAACAAATGTGGAGAGAATGTAGTTTGAAATTTAAAGAATGTACCTGATGAGATTGGTTGTGAGCATAAGAACATCAGTGCTCTCGTGGAAGGATTGAGCAGCTGCTAGATATCTGGAGAAGAAACGAAATGTTATTGGAACACTATTATTTCAAAATTTAAATATAATCAGCAAAATACTGTCCTCAAGGTTCATGAGATTGTGAATTTCATACTTGAGAAGTTAATAGCTAGCCTAGGAGATTTGTTGCTGTGCACTTACTTAAAGAGCTCTATCAAGCAATGTCAAGAAAAGCTTTTAGTGGAACTGACCCCACTCTCTTCTCAGTATATTTCGTTGACGCCATCACTTCTATTATGTTGAAGGATGCCCACGATATGTCGTATCCAAGCATTTGCAGCTGAAACATATTCATTTTGTTGTTTCACATGCGTGAGTGTTTCGCGTGTATCATAAACTATCAAATGTCTATTCGTGTTGGTTTGAAGAATCCACATGGTTTAACCAAAATATACAGCTATTACAGCGAGAAAAAAGAAAGTAGGGCTCACATAGCATAGTTTCTCGATGGCATTTGCCTTGACATAACTGGAGTCTTGTCGCAACTCCTGTTTGATCTCATCGATACATGCAGCGATATATCGAGCCTGCAATAATCACGTTTTTAGACGATTTATACTTTTGATCCACGTAAAGTAGCGAGCAACTGCTATTATTATTTTTTCTTCAGGGTTGCTGCAAAATCTGGGTTGATTTTCATAACTCCGTTCTTATTGTTAGACATGCTAGAAATTCGCTCTAAGGATCATTTTTATAACGAAAAATAAATATCCTGATAGACTGGTGAAGATTTACCGTCATTTACAATTTTTACTTCTAAAAGTTTCTTTTTATGACGACCCTAATTTGACTCACTGCCGCTCCGAGGATGAATTTGGTAAAATTCTGTTTTTAGTGTAGGAAAATTGCAAGACCATCTGTTAGTACCGTCCCAAATTTTCAGAGCGTTAACTTTACTCTCCGGTCAGTGGTGATCGATTTACGGAGGCACAGTCAGTTTGAAGAGGAACCTCTTCAATTGAAGAATTGAAGAAGATCCTCTTCAATTGATGTCAAAACGGTAAATTTGGCCCAAACGTAGCCTAGCGATGGATCACCCTCACTTTATTGTCGTTGCAGAGTTGTAGACCTTTAGCTGGGATAAAAAGAGAAATAGTAAATGCCAAAGTTGGTGGGGTGACAGTTGTTGAACCCAGTGAACCCAGATATTCGTGCCACTCCCCCCTTTCAATAAGATAAATTTCCGACTTCATTGTCCTTGTTGTTCCTGATTCCTCTGATCAGATCAGTCAAACTCTTGTCGAAGAGTCGATCCAGATTCGTGCGCACTTTTCGCAGTGCCATTGTGCACGCACCACACGGTGGAGACGAATCTGACATTGAAATGACAGAATGAAGAACACGCAATGAATCGATGAAATGGGATAGAAGATGGGCTTTCCATGGCCATCTGTCGTGATAAAACAATGACAAACACAGTGTTCGAATTGTGTTGGACCTTTTCTCGATCGAGAAACGCGCACGAAACGGCACGACTGATAAGAAAATCGCGCGAATGGAAGAAACGGATCAAAGGCTTGATTAGATAGCGTGTATAATGACCAATTAGAGATGAAGAAAGACGCTAGATGATTTTAGTCACGGTAGGTTAGAAGGCGGAAATCGATTACGAAGGGAAAGAACAAAGAGAGGCAATGAGTGGGTAGAAGGGTAATATTGCATCTTCCTCTGTTCTGTCCCGTCTGGTAAGCTTGACATGTATAAAGAGTGAGAGGGAGAATAGAGAGAGAGGGAGTCTCTCGCAGTCCTGGATAGGCAGAGAATCGATAGAGAAGAGTGGAGGCTGCATTCGGAAGAAGAAGAGAGAAGTGTGAAATGGGAATCAGGGGATGAACCCTCAGGGCACGCTCCTCTCGAGGGAATAATTTGACGGGCAGCGAAATGGGCAGTGAGAAGAAAGGTGGGTTTAATGAGGGAGCACACAAAGGGCCGAGAAGAAGGAGAAGATGGATGGGGATATCATCAACGTAGAAGCTTGGATCGATTGTTAAAGTAATACAAAAGAAAAATCTATAAAATACAGTAATCTTAGATAATCGATCGAGCAACGTTGAGCCGGGAGCCGGTGTGTAGAAAATTTTGAAGAATTGGCCATATCCCGGCTCTCTTTTATTTTATTTTACGGTCGTGTGATGACTCATCGCGATGGCTCATTTTGTTTGCCCGTCGTGTTCTATGTGCTTCAGGCGCTTCACACAATCGATATCAGTGATCTATCTAGCATGTTGTTGTTTACGCTTAGTACATTTGCTATTTGTCACGTCCACTGAGAACGTAATTTTTACGCGCGAATTTCCCTGTCTAACTTTTCTTGATCGCTTGTGTTTATCGTTGTGAAATCAAGTCTGTTAATCATATAATGCAATTATAATCAATGTATTGATAGGATGTGGCGCTCGACGATTGGCGTGAAGGCGGCGATGGCGAAGAACGATGACGACGACTGGGAGACCGACCCCGATTTCGTTGTTCGTTTTTATTTATTTGACTCATATCGCCCTTATCGGCTATTCCGTAGACGCATTAGCTCTCAACTTAGGAAGGCTTCAAGTAGACTAGTTTATTCACTTATGGGTTGACACAGGAAAATTACTCACATTAACAAACAGTTACAGTTATGGTTACACGCGGTATTCAAAGGATGAACAGTTCCTCTTCCTCTTCCTGTTCCTCTTCCTCTTCCGAATTGAAATTTACTATCTTTGTATACGGCACTTCGTTGAAAGGCATGCACCATCCGCGCTTGTCCAAGCAATTGGGATTATCATGACACTCCTTGAGAAAGTAGGCACAATACATCCATGGATAGGGACATTCCAATTCGCTTTCCTCAATGTCACACATTGTTGCGTTGTCTGAAAACAGTTTATTACACAGTTTCATATTAATCCACTAATTTAAATTGATTTTAAATTCCTTACATTTCTCGCACTTGTCACCGAATGTGCCTGAGATGCATCTGCACTTGCTGTTGTGGAGGTAGCCGAAGGAGTTACAGTCGGGGTCTGAAAGAAACTATCGGTCATAGTAATAAGACGAATAGTTCTCACGTAGAATCTTATAGTGTTGGTCGATAGGCGCGGCATTTGTTGGTTGATAGGCGCGGCACCAAAGAAGAGGGATCAACAGGACAATAATCGAATTCATAGCCATGAGTTTGGAGTTAAGAAGGTAGTGAATCGAGTAATGGAATGATGGAAAGGTGTATCTCCTTATGGGCGGGTAATACGTGTCATAACTTTTTCCTCCCCACAGCTTACTGATAAGACTTCTGGCGTCTTCTAAGACGTGCTATATTGTCATTTCGAAATAATTTTCGAAAGAACAATTTAGTTCTCATTCGTCTTTAATATTGATCTTTGATCTTTCCAGAACGACATCACCGAGAAGGAAAGCAGATGGGGCTCGAAGACGGTTGCTGGCTCTGGCCATCAGGTTGTTAACTTCTAGACATTGAATTCATTGAATTCGCGATGATAATTGTCTTATGAGACGCAACCTATTAATGTTCGATCAAAACGATTCCGTATAAGTTTTCATGTATTTTCTTATAGGAGTCGATGAGTATGGATCAGATCCGGTCGGATACGGTCAAAGGAGACGCTGCCCACAAACAGAAACAGATGGATGAGGTTAGCACCACAATCAATGGTTAACTGAAACCTAATCGTTGCAGGGTCCGAAAGCAAGTGAGGGCTACGGTGGCAAATTCGGCGTGCAAACCGATCGTGTTGATAAGGTACGGTAACAGGGAATTATCGATTGATTGAGGATTACTTCATGTTTGAACTAACTTATTGATTATCCAGTGCGCCGAGAACTTCGAGTACAAGGGAAAGGTGGACTCGCACGTCTCCCAGACAGATTACAAGACCGGATTCGGAGGAAAGGTACGATACATTGGGATATTGATTGATAGATACCGTAACCTAATTGATATTTCAGTTCGGAGTGCAGAGTGATCGTCAGGATAAGAATGCAGTGGGATGGAATGAGCGAGCGGAGCTGTCCAAGCACGAGAGTCAACAGGGTTCGTTTTTCATCCTCTTGCCTTTAAAATTGAATTTGTTTAGTATAGTCGGTCCTTAACTTATACGTGAAACCTAGATGAACCTGGTCTCCAAATTTGTGTTGAAAATGTAATTTGTAGACTACAAGACCGGGTTCGGTGGCAAGTTCGGAGTGCAGAAGGATCGACAGGACAAGTCTGCAGTGGGATACGATGATCACGAGAAATTGGCTGCACATGAGAGTCAGAAAGGTGTGTTATTTACATTTGTTTACTTGTTGATAGTAAAATCTAACTGTAAGCAGCCACCACGATTTTGCTGAATTTATGTAACAAGGATGAAGCGGCACTTTGCCTAGTCGAATTTGTTTAATAAATTCATTTGTCTTTGACATTAACTGTTGTAATATTAGGCAGCTACTTTCAGATTACAAGACAGGCTTCGGGGGCCAATTTGGAGTGCAGAAGGATCGTCAGGACAAGTCTGCTGTGGGATGGGAAGAGAGGGGAGAACTATCGAAGCACGAGAGTCAGAAGGGTCAGTTTTAGTTGTAAATACCAGTTGATGAATAATGAGCAATGTAAATTGTGGATTGTTCCTTCATAATTTTCCTCTCACAACAAATTGCTCGTAATAGTCAGATCATGTCAACATTCAGACTACAAGACTGGTTTCGGTGGGCAATTCGGAGTGCAGAAGGACAGACAGGACCCGAATGCAGCTGGATGGGACTACCATGAACAGCTATCGGCCCATGAGAGTCAGACTGGTACGGTTATTCATTATTTATTTTACGTTACTTTGAAGTTTGAAATTCAATTCAATTCAATTCAATTGAATTTCAAACTTCAAAGTAACGTAAAATAAATAATGAATAACCGTACCAGTTAATTGTTTGCAGTTTTGATCTGAACACAATATTTCACTACCGATTTAATGAAAGTGATGATTCAGACTACAAGACTGGCTTCGGCGGCAAGTTTGGCGTGCAAACCGATCGACAGGACAAGAATGCTGTCGGATTCGATGACCATGAGAAGCTGGCCGCCCATGAGAGTCAGAAAGGTGAGGGGGTTTGAATTGGTAGGATTGGTTCTCCTGATATTGATGAGCGTCCAAATTTGAATTTAAATCAAAATCTTGAAACATGAAACTGACACGCTCGAGCGAATCTGCGATGTAGCCCGTTCCAGACTACAAGACGGGGTTCGGTGGTCAATTCGGAGTGCAGAAGGATCGGCAGGACAAAAATGCAGCTGGATGGGGAGAGAGGGAGGGACTGGCGAAGCATGAGAGTCAACAGAGACGTATGTGTCACTTGATGGATTGGTGATTCAGTGAATCATGATAAGTGACAGTATTACATTTATGTCGATTACATAGTGAATTCGTATGAATCATATCTAGTATCGAATCAGTAGTGTTAACGATAATAACTATGACTTGGTTAATGTGATGTGATAGTTAGATACTGTCAAGTTCTGCCCACTTTTTGCAAGCTACAATCCGCAAAACGTACGCCAAATCGAAAGATTGAAAGCACTTTGAGTAGGTCTCAGGAGGCTTCACTATCTTACTAATAGTACCAAATTGCAGCAGCTCCTCCGGTGGCAGCGAAGGCGTCGTCTCTTCGTGCCAAATTCGAGCAGATGGCAGCAGGAGGAGGAGAGGATAAGGTGAGGAAGGAGGAGGAAAGAGCATACCTGGTTTATACACATTATTTGATTAGTAAATGGGTGAAATTCGATCGAGTTCTATAACACAGTAGAGAAATGATGAGAAATCGAGAAAAAAAGCATGGGTTGTTAGAGTTTCACGGATCATGAGTAACGGTTGAGGGTTTTTTTTCGATATCATCAACTGTTGCTGTTGCGATCACAATTACTTTTACGATGCTTTGTCTACATCAAGCCAGAAAAAATTTTTATCACGAAATATAAACTAGTTTCGCGTTTCACATAATGCCTTTCGTACCTTTCGGCGAAGAAGTTAATAGTTCCAGCTTTCGGCAGATACAAAAAAAAACAATAAATTTCTGTCCTTACCCTCCTCTATCCTATTGCAGGTAGCCCTGGAGCGTGAGCGTCGTACGGCGGAGGACGCGGCCCTTCGTGAATCACAAGCTGCAGAAGAGGAGAAGAGACAGAAGAAGATTGATGAAGAATGGAAACACAAGGAACAATCGGGAGCAGTTCCCTCCTCTCACGAGGACGAACCTCCCGCAGCCGCCCCTGTCCCCAAGAGAGTCGGACCCGCACCCGGTGCAGTGTCCATCATGCCCGGCATGTTACCGCCCCCGTCCACTCGGGCACCTGAACCCGTACCCGAACCAGTGGCCCCGCCCCCGTCCGTCCAGGTGATGCCCTCGCCTCCTCCTCCTGCAGCACCTGCAGCTGCAGCCATTCCGCCCCCCGCAGCCCTCGCAGCTCCCATTCGTCGTCCGCCCTCTTCCGATGACGAAGATGACAACAACGACGCCGACTGGGACGAACCCCCTGCAGCACCGGCCATCACGAGGGTCGTACCGGCTGCAGCGCCGCCCCCTGCTGCAGCCCATGCAGCACCCGATGCCTACGATGCCCCGCCCACCGAGGAGGAACTGGCTGCACTCACGCCCCCTCCCATGCAGCAGCAGCAACAGCAGCACTATGTAAGTTGAGGGAGTACGGTAGAGGGGATACGGTAGGAACTGAATCAATCGATATTTGCTCTCTCAGATGCCAGCCCAGTACGATTACGTGCCCTCTGAGCCCGCCCCTCCTCCCACTCACTACGCATCCCAGTACGAAGAACCGCCCATGGAGGTACGGTAGGAGGAGATTATCGATTCAATTTATTGAGATTACGGTAGTAACCAATTGATCCACAGGTGCCTCCTCCAGCCCCCGTCGCGGCTCCCGTTCACCACGCTCCGCCCACTGCCGCCCAGGGTAAGCAGTTATTGATTGATTCTATACGGTATCGGATGGCCCCGACTAGTTGGCGAGGCGTAATTGTGGATAGAGTCGGCATCAATTGGGCTTAAGATGCTGCAAAACATGGAAAACTGGCATCATTCAAAAATTGTAGAAATTTTTATTTGATTCGGTGGGTCAGACGATTTCCATTTATCTGGGAGTGATTATCGATTGGTTTGCAGGCTTGACGGCAGTCGCCCTCTTCGACTACCAGAAGGCGGACGATGATGAGATCACTTTCGAACCCAATGACGTCATCACCAACATTGAGCAGGTACGGTAGGACAGACGGGGAGTTGGGATGGGTCAGATTCATGATTCATAAGATTACGGTAACTCCCTTTCAGATCGATGCTGGATGGTGGCGTGGGTCGTGCAATGGTCAACACGGTCTCTTCCCCGCCAATTATGTTGAGCTACAGTAATCCGGTAGGGGATACTGTACCATGATTCCCCCCATCCTCAAACTTACTTTTTCACGTTTTACACTTTGTTTTCATGTATGATATCTATCCGTTTGAGCCTTAGAACAAGTCACTTTTTGCTTTATAATGTGTGCCGACGTTTAGGGAAAGTTGCCCTACAGTTTCACTTTTCGATACACCAAACAACATTTCTGCTCACTTTCGAATCTCGTGATAGATGCGTTTGAATATCGATTGTTCAGTTTGCTTTTACAAGTTACAAGTCCCGTCCCCCGACCGTCTAATACTGTGTAAACTTGTACAATCAATCTGCGATACTAATTTATTCACCCTCCTAAGTTCCTAATTTGTAACTGTTTTATACACTACTACGCTTGTGCTATTCTATTTCTAAAGAGTGTGCTAAATAATAAAGTATGTTTGTAAAATCAAGCATTTTATGCACATCACAAGGGAAGATGAGCTTTCAAGCTGAACAACAATTGAGAATGGCGATTAATTTGATTTTTACAAAGCAATACGGCATCGATGGTTCGGCCAAGAAAGGGCTGGTCGAGCGAGTTTCTCTTCTTTTCTATCACACTTTCCCATTGGGAGCGCTACCTGTCACATTCCCTTTCCTTATCTAGTCAAATGGGAGAATTAGCTGATTGAGTAGAGTAGAAACTGCTATAGAAAGAGTTCCGGTTATCATATCGGTTTGAGAGCATCTGATCAGTGCAAGTTTTCATCTCTTCATTGCCCTTCTCTTCTTCGTTTATATCCACTTTCGATTTCTCTTTATCCACACTTTCCCTATTGGGTGTGACCCACTTAAGCTTTTATTATCACGCTGCTTCGCCAAGTTTTCCATTGATTTTCGCGTCCTTTTTTCTGGAAATGAAATGTTTTCAGCATGAAAATCATCGTAATCTTGTTAGCCGGCGCATCGCTTGGATCCGCACAATTGTTACAGGCACTGGCTGGACAGGTGAGTTCCTCAACTACTTTTTTTCTGATTGAAGAGTAACTTTCACTATCGAAATGCAGACCCTCAACTTCGCCGGAGGTCAAAATCAAGCGCAGACGCAGAGGAATATCAATGAGGTTCGTTTCCGGGATATTCATAAATGCATTGGTGAGTCGCATGCTGATCTTTGATCTTTCAGGTTCTCTCAAATGGTCGACAAGTCGTCGAACAATCGAGAATGCAGGGAGTAACCACTAGATTGTGTTCATGCCAGGAGCAACAGAGGTGAGTGATCTTTGATCTTTTCAAAATATATTGTTCATCTGTCTTCAGATGCACCGAACACATGCAACAGCAGGCTCGTGAGTGTGGACAGGAATGTTGGAGCACATATGATCGGGTGAGCATCGAAAGAACATTTCCATACATTTTGGTCGCCATTTCAAGCGTCGTTCGCTGCTGCGTTTTTTGGATATTGAACGCATTAAGCGAACTCAGTTTTCTTGACGTTTAGCTAGAGATCGTGCCGATATCGAACGAGTGAAAGGCGAAATCAATAACCAACGGCGTGACCCTAGATAGCCTCATAGATCTCTTGATTCCTCGTTGTTTTTCATCTGTGCAAGGAGATACCGAGACAGTAGAGCTGTAAACTCTCCTTTAGTGCTGTTCCTACTTAACATTAAGACAAAGAGGCAGTTAGTGAGAAAAAGTGACGCATTCGTCATAGACAACTTAACATTGATTTGACCCCTCAGGGATCGTAATGAGTCAGTGATGGGAATGAATGGGAGCTGATGCTTTAGTTTATGACACGTCATAACATCTGTGAACTAAAAAAATTTGAACATATGCACGCATAGAAGCAATGAAGAAGATATTTGGCAGTTATTGTATAAATCATTTGAGATCGCATCGAATCCTCGTGCAATGTATCAATGTGCTGAGCAGAATGCAGATCTTCTCACTGGAATGGTATCCTGTCTAACCAATCTCGTCGATTCGTGAGTTATATACCGATATTGAATTGTCTCTTCTTTGAATCTTCAAGAATTGACCACTTTATGTTATATTGAAATCTGTTTCACGCGCTCCACATAATCCTCAATGTTGTATTCGACTGATGACAATACGAAATTCTCAACTAGAATCTGTGAAATTGACAAAATTCGCAACTTGAGTTGCTCGAATGTTCCCACCGATCGCGAGATCCCCAAGTCAAACATCGCCGTGATGCTGTCGCAGATCGAAGAGCGGCTCAAGCAGAATAAGGTGAGTTGATCTTTGATCTCTATCGTCCTAGACTGTAGTCTGAACTTCTCCTTTAAGGCTCGTATCCTCAAGGATCCGACGATGAGTCAGATGAGGGATCTCGTTGAGGTTTGTATGAGTTCGGTTGTGTTTCATGGGTTTCGAATACCATTGAGCCACATTCAGGTCACGATGGACTATGGACTGTGCGTGAAGCAGTGCTTCATCAACAAGAATCGTCAGCAAGGAGCTTGCTTCGACCATCTCGGGTTAGATTGATCTTTGATCTCTGACATCCTCTGATCATTGATATCTTCAGTTGTCAGCCCTTCATCTCCGGAGACGCCTTCCAACAGGCTTCTCGACGATGCACCCAGGCAGTGCAGGTAAGGGAAAAGATCAAAGAGCAATCTTAAAAATTAAATCATTCAGGATGAGCTCAAGGCTCGTGCTCAGAATCTCTGCAACTGCGCCACTCAGGCTGGAATCAGGTAACTCATTTAGTGCTGAATTCAGCTTAATCTTTGATCTTTCTCAGGTCCTCACAGGGTTCGTGTACGGTGCTCAATGTAGTATCCAATGTAGCCAATGGAGGAGGACTAATTGGAGGTGAGCGAGAGATCAAAGATCAATCTTAGGAGCAACTATACCTTTCAGGTTTGGCGAAGGGCGGTCTTCTATCTGCTCTTGGAGGAAAATAGATCGAACGAGTAGATCAATATTATCCTAACTATTATTCACTATGTGCTGATTGTGTATGTAATAAAGACGAATATTATGAGATGATTGGATGCAAAACAAAAACAATATCTTGGGAAGAAGTTTCAAAGGGGTTGTGTATGAAACTCTTGGTGTGTCCACAAGGGATGGAGTCATGTACTGAGTGATTAGATAAGAGGCGATCATGGGAAGAGAAGAGAGGGAGGAAGGGAAGGAAGAGGAGGGGAGAGGGAGACCCCGATGAGACTGTTGCGATTTCACATCCATAGTCATTTGTACTTTTTTGCAATTTCAAGTATTACTTATTGCGCCATTATTTATTGCATTCATGTCCCGAGACTGATAGTTGTTGAGAATTCACTTGAAAATTGAAGTTGAGGTTTGAAATGGCTCTTCCTCGCGGAGCTTCTCGATTGGGAGAGTATCCTCATTTGCTTGACATCGTGAATATTGTGAGTTATCAACCATCTACTCTATTCAAGCGTTCTAATTGATTTCTTGAAGCTGTGCGAATCATTTATTTCCAGTTCCTTGTCTGCGGTGTTCTACTCTGTCTCGCGATTCCTGTCGTTGTTCCACCAGGTATCTGCCCTATTCTAAGAGGGCTTCTAATCGTATCCCTTGTTCCAGGAACAGTAATCATCTATCTGATCTGTCTTCTGTCTCTTCTCATCTCAATGTGCTATTGTGGAATCGTAATCTGGGAATTAGACACGGCTTCATTCCACATCTGTGGAGTCAAGTTGCCCATTCTAGTAAGATTTTTAAAGACATCAATTGCATTGTTAGAAACTCACATCACTTTTTGAGACATGAAAACACTGTGAAGTATGACTGAACGTTTGTATTTCTTTAAATTTTCAAAATCAATTGAAGAATGTGAAGCATCGTAGATAGAAACATACTTCTCATCCAATTCAATCAATACTGTAGGTGTACGGAACATCTCTCTTCATGGGTATCATGCACTTCATCACAATCTGGCTCGCACTCAGTGGAATCATCGACAGTGGAAACGCCGCTTTCTGGGTGGCCATCGTGAGTTGTTCTTCCTTTCCTCTGTCCACTCCTCAAATTTCACTATTCGGAAAATTAGATATCTAACTTGACAAAGCGCAAAAAATGAAAAAAATGAGTTTCTGCAGTTCCTCTGTATCGGTGCAACTGGCGCACAGGGTGTCAAGTTTATGGCACATTTCCGACAGTGGCAGCAGGAATCGCGACAGGCTGGTGAGTATTGTTAGGATGATCTTTGATCTTTGAATTTCTTTCAGGTTTCGACTTCCCCAACAGCAACTATGGATCCTCTTGAAATGTTATTTATTGATAAATAATATTACAATCAATGTGAAGATGGTATGAATACAAGTATGAAGGGAAGTCTCGTGTTACGGAAAGCGAAGTTTTCAAATGGGAATGTTGTTAAGAATGTTATGAAGAAAGTGAACATCACGAAGTCATGGTTTAAAGGAGGAATAACAGGAATGAATGTCAGAAACTCCCACAACGAAATCCCGGGACTTGCAAGTACAGTAGTTAACCGTTGGCTCTTTGCCAAAGTACCTATTCCCTTCTTCCGTCCCTTGTTTGTGAGAAGGAGAAGTGCGATCGATGGGAAGAGACTAGGGGAGACAATGGTAGATCAAGGCGCACTCTCTTCCCAGTCAAACCCTCAGTTCAAAATCCCCGCCGTTTCCTGGACTCAGGGGAATTCTGGCACTAGGCCAACTCGCTATAACTCGGTTCATTGATGTCGTAAAAACACGGGAGTTTCGGAAAGCTCATATGGTTATAGATTGCTACAATGTGGAGTTAACAGATTTGTCACCAAAATATTCATGTTACTCCTCCTTTAAATGTTCTTCGAACACAGTAAAAAAATATACATGTAATATTTATTGGTAAGGACGATCGGAGAAGGGGTGGGCGGCTTCCACAGCTGAAGCATGAGCGAATGAGTCGCCACCGCCTGTGATTAGATGATGAGACGGGCATTTCACATTGAGAAAATTTCAGCAATAGGTATCAATCTATTTCCAAGTGCCACGATTGGTGGACATTTTGCAGAAAAAAGTGCTTCCATTCCTTGGTATGATCATTTTCTTCCATACTTTTTGTGATAAAACGCTCTCGTACCATTCTGCTCCGTTCTCACAGCATCATAGATGATCACACAGGGAACAGCGTACAGGGCAGTTTGAAGGATGAGAAACAACTGGAAGATATATGAATAACAATCGTAGATACACTTTATCATTCGATTTCCTTCGAGAAAAATGGTTTTACTCATTAAGGGTTCCACTGTAAAGATTGCGTATATTCATTTTTCGCTTTTTTTTATTCTCTACAGAGACGAGAGATCACCCAGAATGAAGAGACGAATTCTTCATTCTGATTACTCAACTACTCACTCCAGTTGCTATGAATCCAGCGGAAGTTCCTCCCAGATGATTATTGGCGAATCCGAATGCGACCCAGACCGAGATGGCGCATAGCACTCCGACCACGAACGAGTACACCATCTCCTGGACGACGATTACTAATTAGACACATGCAATGGAATTTTGAACAGAATTGGCTCTTAGTGTGGTTGACGTTTCCCGCTCACCACCATATTCCATGTGAGACTTCCATTAGTGAGTCGATCGAGAAGAGTATCTTGGAGATTGAGGGCGAATAGAAGAGTCGCAGCGACGGAGATGAGGAACGAAACAACGATCACGAACCTCAATAATATTTTTACGCTTCAAATTCTTTCTGAAATCAACCCGAAAGTACAAGAAATAATGAGAATACACATTGCTGAGATCTACAGGGATTGTTCAAAATATTCACTGACTATCAAGAAAAATTTGCTCACCAGAGAATTCCATTTTCAGCACTGCCAGTTGAAGCGACGCATACGAAGAGAATTACGGCATTTAACTGAAATGATTATATTTTATAAGAAATTGTCTAGCTTCGCATAAATATCTTACCGACTGAAGAGGTTTGAATGCGTGAGGGAGTCTGAGAAATATCGAGCCGGCGTCCATTTTCTGAAGAAAAATGGCGAAATCAGTTATTTCTTCCAAACAAATACTTCGGCGCAAACGAAAACAAGAGAGTAGTATAGATCAAAAAGCCTATAGATTGATAGAAAATGATCACAGGATCTAATCAATTGGATCAAAAGGTGCACACTTCCCTTGAGCGTCGAATGTAATCGATTGACCAGAGGGTTGTTATCAATGTGTAGCCAGGGAGAGAGACTCAGATAAGATGTCCCCTCTCCCGTTACAGAACGCACTGAGTAATACATCTACAAATGACCAAAACAAGGTGCGAAACTACTCCCTGTATAAGATATTTATCACTGAAAGACTGAAAGACATGATGAGATCATTTTAGAAAACGAGGGAATACTTATTATTACAGAGGTACACACTACGGAATATCGACGGTTCTGAACAGATTTGAATGATTAGTTTATACCAGCACACTAGGTTCAATTAGGTTATACATTAGTTAACTATTACAATTCCTCCGTAGTCGAGATAGGGGAGGTGGACAGGGCACTCGAATGGGGCACAACCAGCAAGGGTGCCGATTCCCTTCGTTCCTCACGAGCGGGAGTGGGGCCTGTTGGACGTCTTCCTTGTGGCAACTCGGGATTGGATTGGATGGATCCACGAGGTTGAAGAATTAGAGGGAAATGATCGTAAGCGTGACTTGACGAGACCAACTGAAGTTTGCTCGTGCGAGTCCGAGGATTCGAAATGGAAGAACCTGAATGGGAAAATTACGGCGAATGGAGGATTCGGTAGGATACCGTAGGGATGCTTTCCTATAGTCGTACAACACGGTAGTCTGTCACAGAAGCGAGCGAAGGTTGCACGCATTAGATCACGGTATCTGAAGCAAGTCAATATTCAAAATCAATTTAAGTATCCACCGCATACCGTTTCGACACCACACAATACAGTGCGAAATTGAGCGAAGCGTTGAGGAAGACCAACTGAAGAGATGGATTGATCTTTGATCTCTAATCTCTGTCAAACCTGCTGCGAGATGCAAGCGTAGAGAATAGCGTGAGGATGATACTGACCGAAGAGGGAGAAGAGCATTCGGGCTGGGGCCTGAGAGGAGATTGAAGATCAGGTTATAGAGATCAAAGATCAACCTGTGATCCGAGACAGACGAGTAGTATACCAACAACGGCAAAGAGCATTGCATTGGCTGTAGAACGAGAGGATGGAGACTCTTCCTGATATGGAAATATGAGTTCATGAATACGAACTGATTCAAAATCTGCCATTTTCATTATTTCTAATCGGCTTCAGAAATAAATAAGTAGAGTGAAAGGAATCTCACCGAAAGCGTGAGTCCTCCTCTCTTGCTGTCCTCCTTGGCGACTCTCTTGAGAGTAAAGATCAACTTCATATTCAATGTAAGGAGCAGAACAATGGGGAGAAGATTGAACATGAGGAGTGTAAGGTTGTCAAGGGTACTGTAGTAAGACTGAAATATCGTAATTGATGCTGATAATTGCTGATAATCAATTTCATTGCAGGCGAATGAATAGTGG
This sequence comes from Pristionchus pacificus, assembly GCA_000180635.4. Classification (NCBI taxonomy): domain Eukaryota; kingdom Metazoa; phylum Nematoda; class Chromadorea; order Rhabditida; family Neodiplogasteridae; genus Pristionchus; species Pristionchus pacificus. Next base: position 13,934,107 of record CM026576.1, read on the forward strand.
AAGTATATCATTCTGAAAGACGATACCTGCAGTGCAGGAGAATCGCTCATGACGATCGAGTGTAGCGGACTACCGCTCCGAGGGTCGAGGCAGACTCTGAGATATCAGAGATCAAAGATCAAACTACAAGATGATCTCACTAACCTCACTCGATAGCACAGTGGCCACTGCAACGAGCAAGCGAAGGAGATGAGGAAACTGAAAGATCAAAGATCACACATCTAACTTTTTCCAACCATGCGTTGTCGTACGGCAGTAAAATCGCTTGACGTAGATTTCTATGTACACCTTTTTACCAAAGATTGCTGATCGACAAAGGGCTATCCAAAATAATAGAGCAAATTGGCAACATTCTTACCTTATTCCAATAGCCATTCTACTAGCTCTCTCCGTACACATCCTCGATGCTCGAAAAGGACAAACGACGTAGACGAATCGCTCGATGTTGAAGGCAACAACGATTCTGAGATAGAGATCAACAATCAGTAGACGAATGGGGTTCAGGAACCACCTGACTTCCAAATATTTTCCTATCGCTGAAAGGCTGTCTAAACAAAACTCAATCACACGCACAGAATGGAGCTTTTGTAGAAAGTTGAAGCGGCGGAACGAACGTAGAGAACCGAATGAGCGTAGATACTGAAGAAAATGAAAAAATTATAATATCTGTGAGCAAAATATTAATAATATTTTGTTCTACAGAAATACTCATCTTCACTGATCCCTTTCATCCAGTACCAATTTCATCCCGTTCGTGAAACATAACAGAACCTTTAAATTTGTAATGCAGTATTCTCTGACCGATTGAGTAGTGGTGAGGTGGTCACGACTTTGACTCCAAGGGGCGAAGTTTCCAGTAGAGCGAAGAGAAGGAAGAGTGTATCACAGATGGAAAGAGCTACGAGAAGATTCCTGAATGGGAAAAATCTTCATTGTACTTTTATTGAATGTTTCTTCTGCGGAGACTCTAAAGATTCCCCATAATTCGCATGTTTTGGTATGCTAGATATGTTTGACATAATTTTCATTGAGATATTGATGATTAGACTGCAGAGTTGGCCAAATGAAGATCTCAGAATGAAGATTCTGGCTCTTCAAATGTCTCTTCAATCGTATTCTTCTTCCGGACAACCCTCCCTTTCTCTCACCAAGACGGCATTCTCCTCGCTCCTCTCTGTGCAGTGAGAATGACCACATTGAGAATGTTGCAAGTGACTCCCATCAGTGCGATGAGTGGAAGAGAGATCGAATTCGTTATCCACATAATGTCCATGTGCTCCTAAATACAATCACTAGCGAAATTATTGTCGATTCAATTCTACGTTCATCAAGAAAATTATCAGAATTGGAGATTCTTCAGTTTTAAAATCTATGAGTGACATTGGCATAAAGTGATTCTATCTAGCCAATGAACATAATAAGATTTGTGATAATATCTCACCTGTTTATGATCCGCCAACGAGGAGAAATTACAGATGGGAGTGGAGACATCATCAGTCATACGGTAGGAGGGGAAGATACGGTACGAAGAAAGGGAATAAATCGATCGAGAACTGAACCCACTGAATCGATCTCCCGTGGGGGGGTTGGGGTTAGTCGGGAGTATTCTCTCTACAGGACGTGGGGAAGGGAGAGAGGGGGGGACTGTTGTATCTGCTCCCTCTCCTCCTCCTTCCCCTCTCCTCACCCTTCACTTCCCTCAATTGAAGCTCCTCTCCCTCACCCGCTCGGTCAATTGTTTGCTAAGCGTGAGGAGAGTAGAATGGATCACTATTTCTTCACCTCACAGTTTCTCTTCCACAGAGATTGCACTAACCCCCTCAGGGAACGAGGGCTATTTATAGACTACCGTACCCCCCGGAAGTTCCTACAGTTACCGTAATCTCCCATAACTTCATGATCACCACTCTTCATCAGTTGCGTCAGTCTCGATAGCTGATTCAACAATCCCCATCTCAATCCTTGAGTGTGCCTCGTGAAGTTGGTACCCTCTATAGAGGGAACTCCTTCTGTTCAAATAACCTCCAAACTGCTTTCCATCTTCTTGTCTTACTCCTTGATGATTCACTCTAATCAGCTGGTTTCCCTTCCTCTCGCACAAACAAGTCTTCCTCCATCTCATTTACTATTTATCATTGCCAACAACGTACTTATTACAACAATCAATGAATCTCTCAATCTCAATATCTTCCCGTAATCTTCCATGCGAGTAGTCTCCATGGTAGAAGGGGTCGTGGTCTCTGCAGCAGCTGCGACCGTATATCATACTTGGCTGCAGCTGCAGTCTTTACGACGTGCTCGCATTGGGCTGCAGTCGCCCAGAGGGCGGGTCGGTCGGATGGAGGAATGGATGAACGAAGGGAACGAGAAGAGGCCAGACGGGAGGATCCCAACTGGAAGAGATGGAATTACTGTAGCTCCAATTGCTACTATATCAATATTAGTTTAATGATTTTGTTTCGATAGTAGAGTTATCTGATACTAAAGAAAAGAGTGCACTTCTTTTACGAAATAACCATGAAAGCTCACGGCAACATTTCTTTCCTCGGATATTAAAGACTAGGCAGGACTTCGTTAAGAGATAATCGTGAAACCCCACGTCAACAAGTCTCTTGACAGCAGCCTGCAACTTCTCGGGATTCTTTCCAGAGACGACATTATCGGGAGTGAGTCCTTCTCCAATGAGAATCTCCTCTGGAAGGAGAACAACACGACGGAGAGTAAAGGGGCCCGCTGATCTCAATTGACAATGGATAATTATCAGTTATTGATAGACAAAAGGATCCAACTACCGCAGACACCGAATGATTCCTCTATTCGATAGGATTGTGAAACACCAAACTACCTTGTCATAAAATTCAATTACGCTCACGACCAGGATTGTGATTAATTTATAGCCACCCAATCAAAGAATTCAACGAGAAAACCAACTGCACCATGCCTTTGATGCAACTATGAAACACAAAACTACCTTGTCACAAACAGGTTTGAAATTATTTTATAGCACCATTACGCTTTTCTTTCATTAGAGTTCCAACTGCACTGCGCCTTAGAAGCCAATATGAAACGTGATAGTGACTGGTCAGATAAGCCACTCTTCTCCCTCACCTGACAAGTGTGAGTGCAGCATGTGCTTCAGCCAATCGATCGATGGCCTCTTCCGTCGCTGCCGTCGTCCCTCCATCAGTATCCCCTTCTCCCCTCGCATGTCTCAATGCAGCCATCTGGAGACGGAGAAGAGCTCCCGTCGAGTCACGGCCGTACGAATACACCTGCAAAATCACTACTGGCATAGACATATTTCGAATATTCTCAGACTTGTTTCAAAATAAAAATGGAGCGCTACTAGCTGCACTCACACCAAGCGTATCTATTTTGGAAGGTTTGTTACACTAGTCGCTTCATTTACCCGTTCACGAAATTATATTTTCTAAACACGATCTTGCTTCCAATGATTGACATCAACTTGTCAATCGAAAATTTGTGAACCTTCAAAACACAACTTATCCTTGTAGTTGTTTTTCCTACCCTACAAGGATGGCAACCCATCTGTGATCCCATCCCTAAAGAAACTGATAAAATCGTCAAAAAAAATATCAAAAATGCCAGGTACTCACATCATTCATTGAATTGAATGGTCTATCTCCGATGGTTCTCTGTCTCGCAGCGGCCATTCCATCGAGAAGATCGAAGGAAGACCAACGACCGAATGCAACCAGAGCTGTCGCCACTGGCTGTCTGTAATCACAAACAATTATTTCTGTGAACCAGCAAGTCTCACGTTTCATTACTCTCTAATTCCTCAAACTTTTCGTATGATATTGATTCATCACAGGCTGTTGGCTCTATAACACCATCCACTGTATAATCTCGTAATGAATCACAAGGACTGATGAAAATGCCAGAGAATGCTAAATAGTTCCCTCCCTCCCTAACGTCCATCCTATAACTCACTGTGGCACGAGTCCGTCTCCTTTGTAGATGGCGGCGAAGGCATCGCGCCAGAACTTGAGACGATACATCGCCGTCGTTGAGACTGATGACACCTGTGGGAAATTGAGTTCACACTCAGAAGAACAACAGTCATATTCTCCACTATGACGGGAATTACTCAGCTTCTTCTAATTGAGCTTATTGTAAAGAAGCATCATTATCGCTAAAGACAATCTGCGAGAATCAGATTAGATAAGATCAGGGCGAAATACAATACATCCATGATCAAAACGTCTGAATATTTTGAATATTACGTAGATAAAAATGGATATACCTTGTCTCTCGTAAGGGCGATCTCGACGTTTGCAGCGAGTAGGGCGAACATGTGTGGACGTGCCGACGACGGCATCAACAATGTCGCTGCAATGGGAGGCACATCAAGGATAATTCGACACTATTTTAGAATACCAGAATGGATCTATATCGCCTAGCCGAAAATAGCTCATATTCAGCTGTAATCTAATGAAACAAAGTAAATAAGGTGTAAATTTCTCACCCAAATAGCTGGCCTTATCGTGCTTCTTCACCAGTTCCACACAATGGGAGAGGGCGGAACGGGCTGCATCGTGGGAGGGCACTCGGAGGGGACGTGGCCCCTTCTCGGCCGCCACCTTCGGAGTACGCGCACCAGGTAGACGAGAGAAGTCAGGAGCAGGGGTGGAAGAGGAAGAGAAAGAGGCATGACGAGCAAGGAAGAGAAGAGAAGGGAGGGAACGAGAGGATGGAGTGGATAGAGACATGATTATGGAGAGAGAGAGATTGAGCACTAATTAGATATTCCTACTAGACTATTAACAATGATTATGGAAGGGGATGGGAATTCTTATTATTATCACTGACTAGAACCGAATGGCAGAGATACAGAAGATGAACAAAATTATCGATAAATAGGTCAGATTTATAGAGATAAAAGAGGTCAAAGAAAGAAGAGGATTACTGGTCGTTCTCCTAAAAGAAAATAGGTGTGATGAAGTGTTGCGTTTCAAGTTTCACCATCTATGACGTCACATGAATTCCTGTTTCACCTAATATTCAAACGTTCTTGTACGCATAAAATGTGCTTTCTCGTTGATGATTCCATTTTAATACTCGATCATTCTAATTTCAAAATAATAATAATAAGATACTGACAGATCTTCCCGAGTCGAAAGCGTAAGTGGGAGAGAGTGCCTTGGCACGATGTTCGAAGGTTGCGAAGGAGAGACACGAACCGACGTCGTCCCACTTACGACGACCGTTCTACAATATAACACTTTTATAACTGAATTGCAACGATTATTTTCGCCTATATTCCCCATACAATTGGATAAAGATAGGTTTCCACGAATAGTAAATGGTAGAGTAATCACTGACGGCGATATCTGCTCTGATTGGCTGGAATGCTCCGGCCACGTGAGTGTACGCCCAACAGAGGAAGATGAGAGAGGCAAGCGTCTGAGCGACGATGTCTGAATAGCAAAGGGATATTAACATTTGTGATCCCTTGTCTTCTTCACTCATAGAGTATAGAGTAGCTTCTTGACGGCGCTATGCAAACATACGAAACATACGAGTGAAATAGTTAGCTGATATGTGCTTCGCCTTGAGTATCTACGTATATCACGACCAGTGTTCGAAAAGTCATGTCAAAAGCATTTTGCCGTCGGGCACCTCGACCTATTTTTTCGGGCACCTCGACCCTAAAAAAATTGAAAATAATTTTAGCCGCCTATATAGTTTACTAACATTGTGTAATAATGAATACGTTCATCTAAAACATATCGGATCGTATCGGATCATATGCCACATTCGTTATATTGGCTTGTATCGATTTTGACATGTGATTTGACATGATCAATTTTTGTGAAACTTTAAATGTACGTAGTTAATTTATTTTTGAATTTTATACCATGCGGCAGATTGAATCGAACATCTGGCAGTCTCTCTTTGAAAAAAAAATTAACCATATAGTCAAGAAATGGCTGAGAAAGGCACCTCGACTCACTTGACATGTGCAATTTTAGCGTCAACAAAAAATTATAAGGTTTTGATTACGGTAGTTTTCGCAACAGAGAGATGCTAGAGCACTTGAAATTCAACTTTTCGGGTACTATTTCGGGCACCTCACCTAAATTTTTCCCGACCTCGTCCGGCACCTCATGTCAGTTTTGACATACTTTTCGAACACTGATCACGACATGAACTAACCAGCAGGAAGTGCAGTGAATGGTTGTTCAGTCAGACGGAGGTACAGACGGTGTTGAGCAGCAGAGTATCCTGCGTGCACAAGAGCTGCGATCGAAACTGCAGCGATCACCTGAATGGAAAGACATTGAATAACATCATTTTCTGAAACCTTCTCGAGCACATAATTCGAAAATTAACAGGATTCATGTATGAAATAATGGTAGTTATTATTTGTTGTCCGACCATCCGTTTCCTTTCTATGCTGAATACCTTGTGGAGAAAAGTGGCGGGCGCAGAGCCGGATG